>NJDD01000163.1:91396-113552 GCA_002245505.1 Calephelis nemesis
TTTTGAAGAAAATGTGTTTGTTTTTGTTTGTTGTTTTTTTTTTGTTCAGGTGTTTTGGGACTAGCCGACCGTTTGTTGTTTAATACCCAAAATGATTAGTAAAAGTGATAAGAATCAACTCATGAGATACAAAAGTTATCTTATCTCTCTCAAGGTTGAATGTGAATTTTCAGTTACTGATTACTTCACTTTTACGACGTTAATTTTAGTTCAAGACGTTGATGGCCTACCAGAACGACGCATATCTACCATAATATCTCCGGCCGTTTTTGAACACTTTGTGCCACTCTTATTTACGAGATTTTGATAAAGTCGATTCACAGTAAGCATTCTTTATTATTTTCATTGACTCGCTACACGAAATTCCATTGTCGATGCAAAGTTAAAACAAACTCTTTTCAGATATTTTAGCCCATTACATAATTCGCAACACACTATAAATATAATGTAGCTAAGAACTCCACTTTAGTTAATACTAGCAGCCTGTTCTGGCTTCGCACAGGGGGACAGATTCTAATTTTTTTGAAGAAACTAGCTGTCCCGGTGAACTTCGTACCGCCCGTTCAGTTGGTATGGGAAAAATCAAAATGTTATTACGTTTCCGAACAAATGATGCTTGAATTTAATTAAGTAACCACGTTTCCGAACAAACGATGCTCTTTCAATATAGTCTATGGCTGTGAATGACATTGACATTCGTTACGCGCGTTTTTTAAAATGTGCAAAATTAAATGTAGGTATATTTTTCAATATTTCTGAGAGATTTTCTTCATATTTTTTTTGGTAAGAACCTTCTCCTAATAATAACAAATACAACAGAAAAAGAATTAGTAAAATCGGTCCAAGCATTCACGCGGGATGCCGTGACCAAGTAAAACGGGTTTCATTTTTATATATATAGATCACATAAACTATGTTAATCGGTGATAATGTCTGCTTCTAAAGGTAAAATGTTTTTTCCAATCATTCCAGTGGTCTACTTGTTTGCTTTTTATTTTGCAAATAAACCTATGATGTTAAAGAGTTATAAATATACAACACCGTTTAATAATTCAGGATAGGAGTAGGTATAAGACATAAAATACATTAATATTCTAAACGAAGAAAATGTAGGGAAAACGCGCGGGGAATGGCCGATTAAAATGCCATAGTCTTTGACTTATGAACCTTGTTCTTATTTTCTTAGCTTATATTATACGAGTATTTATTTTCTTAAAGAATTTTTCCCCGTGTTGGTCCGGGCTCCTTTGTAGAATAGACCATCTGCCTTCCTTGCCAGGCAGCTCGTAAAAGGCGAGCATAGGCTCACCGTCACTAACACCGTGACATCTGACTAGGTGGTAGAGTTTAGCAGCGACTCGCCCGGATTGGTACCACCGCCTTACCTATTCCTGCCGCCATAACGTCATGACGTGTTCCGGTTCGGAGGGTAAGGTAGCCGGTCAACTTACTTTTGCTCGAGGCCTAACATCCCGGCGTCAGGTTGGCAACGCACCATTACCACCTTTGGTGTCTCTAGGCGGCGTGAATTTCTTAACATCAGGAAATCCGTCTGCTTGTTTGCCTTCCAATATCATAAAAAAAAAAACAATGATGTTTTTTATTAGACTAGGCGATCTTTTTAATGACGTTTCTTCAAGTACTCTACTATTTTTATTCGGAGTTTAATATCGTACGATCGTAATGACCTCATCACCAACTGATGTTCCATATTATTTTTTAATAAGCTAACTTCACTAGAGGGTCAAACAGACAAATTGATATATTTATCGCAACTTGCTTTAACCTAGTTTTCGTTTCCCTATTTATGTTAAAATATATCTGATTAATTTGTTAGATGTGGGTGTGACGGTGTGTTGCAAACAATTGGTAAATTTGCTTTTGCTTGGTAAATTTGCTTGGTAAACAGCCAATAAAATAAATGAGATAGCCAATTAAATGAGAAATAAATTGTCGATTTAGACTTTGAAGTTTTGCCCTCTGCGCTTATAATTTTCCCGGCCACTCAATTCTTTCATTAAGTACTAAAGAAATGGCTACCGGAACAAGTAAGAGATGATATCAAGGTGTGTAAATCGTCGGAAACCTACACTAACGTCTTACCATCTTTTTAGCATTGCGTAATTCGTTAGGTTATTGAAACTTCCGTACAATAAGTAGGAAAACTTGTAAGCTTTGTTCATTCAAAAGATTGGTTCTTTTATTCCACCATCTGCACTGCTTTTTCAATCATTGTCTGGTTTTTGGAATTCCATCTCTCGCTGCGTCGTTTTAAACACCCTTACAAGTAATGGTCCATTTTAAAATCTGAGTAAGAAAATGATCATTTACGAGATGTTTAGATTTAGAGTCTGATGAAAGTCTACCCCACTTGGCAATGTCCTACTGACTCTTATCCATACTAATATTATAAAGGTGAAAATCTGTCTGTATATCAGTCTCATTATCTTTCACAGCTAAGCCACTGAACCGATTTTGATGAAATTTTGTATATATGTAAAGACTCGAGTTCAAATCATTGAATAAAACTCCAAGGGGATGTAAGTTTGTATGGAACTATTCTACGCCGACAAAGTCGCTGGCAAACAAATAGTATCTTTAAAAAAATTAAGAATCCAAAAATTTATAACCATAGTAATTTATAGCTTATATATAGCAGATGTTTCTTGATGTCACCCGCTCATGCAATAATCTGGTGATTTCAATTGTTAATAGAGTATTGGAATGACTACGCAACCGACGGGCATATGTAAACTCAAACTCAAAATATATTTATTCACATGCATCTATACAAAGATTCTTGTGACGCGTCTATATAATACTAAAAACTACCACCGGATTGGAACGCGGCCACACACTGAGAAGATCCGGCGAAAGAAACTCAGCGGGCTTGTCTTTTTTTTCTTATAAATAAAAAATTACAAAAGTATATTACATTTCATTAATCTGTAGAGATTTTATGAGGAGCAATTAATCCCAAGCATTTAGTAAGTAGTTTGTAATTGCCACTGCCTCAGCTATTTCTGCCTTCTTGTGTGCTATTTTACCTGCAGTTTTGCCAAATAACTTGCGCTAGAGCCTTGGCGTTGGTTTAACATATATTATTACTAGCTGCGCCCCACGGTTTCACCCGCGTAAGTCCCAATCCCGCGGGAACTCCGGGATAAAAAGTAGCCTATATGTTATTCTGGGTCTTCAGCTACCTACATACCAAATTTCATCATAATCGGCTTTGTAGTTTTTGCGTGAAAGAGTAACAAACATCCATACATCCATACATCCATACATACAAACTTTCGCATTTATAATATTAATAGGATAGGATAGGATGAACTATCGAATGACTTTGAAAAAAGGAGGATGTTATATTTTTTTATATTTGTTAACCGATTTCTCCGTTATTTTAAAACTGATTTTAAAAATTCTGTTTTATTTGAAAAAGCGTCATATTATAGTATTATCATCAAGTATTTTATTATCATTAAGTGTGGATCTCATGATGGGATCCTAGAGAAGGAGAGGAAAACATTTAATGATGTAATTTATTTAAAAACACTTGTACTTTCCACAATATATGAAAGTACAAGTGTTTTTAAATAAATTACATCAAGAATGGAATTCCACCAAGCTCCGACGATAAGAAGTATAGAATCTATGAAAACATTTAAATTGTGTGAACTTAGTTGATTTATTTATTGAAATTGAGGTCGGTATTTTGCACTATTTCTGCACTTAAATTATAAATGTTTCTTATGTACTCATTCTTTTTAACCCATCGGACATTCATTGGCCAGAAGAGAAATAAAAAGACAAAAATAAAAATACACTTTTTATTCCAAATTCATGCACATCTACAACTTGTTTCTAAGAGTAACATTGTGATCTTGTGCTATTAATATCGAAAGAGTCTAACCAGTCTGCACTTATAAAATGTTTACGATTTACTGACAAGTGTAATCGGTAAAAGGTTACATCGCTACCGGTAAAATAATATTTAAAGTCTCCATAATTCGCACATATCTTATTTTTTTGTGGTAGCAGGTCTAAGTAGTTTGTAACTACTAAATTTTTACTAACTTTTGTAATCCTCCCTTTGAAGGAAATACATGATACTTAAGTTAACGCCTTTTATACCATGAAAGCTTTTTTTTACTTTAAAATATTTTTTCTTGTCTATGCAATGTCTATATAATATAAGCACAATAAGCGACCATTTCTAAACCCATATTTTAATTGCGCAGTAATTGTTTGAAGCTGTTAATAAGTTAAATTTCTTATTTTATTTTAAGCAAATATTTTTCTTTTAATACAGAAAACTATAGTTAGAAAAGATAACTGCGTACTTGTCTACACCTATTTAACTTAAAGTTTTAAATCAGAAATAGATAAAGTAGCAAGTTAAGTTTTACTTAAAAACTCAGCACAACTTATTAGTCCTTTTGTAAAGTGCAAAGTTTGTTTTGTTCCCTCTTCTTTTTAAATTATTCTGATTAAGTCGACGTCGCCTTGACAAGTCTTTCAAGATGGGCGTTAATAGTTTAGTGCCATCGATGTCAAATTGTGATTAAAACAAGCTCAAACGTTAACTTCATTTTACATAATCGTACAGTCACAATCAAAATAAATACAACATTTTTTTTACTTTACTGTACTTTACTACTTACTATATTTTACTGTAGCAAATTCATCAATTGTCACTATTTGAAACCAGTATTTTGGTTACAAATACAAGCACTGAAAAAATATGATAATATTTAGATTCCTTTTGTACAAGTATTTTAGTTTTAAAGTTTATATTAGTTTTTTGTGTACAATAAATGATTAAATAAATAAAAATTCATTGTATCACAAGAAAGTTAAACTGTGTTGTAATATCTATTGTTTTTCCGCCTACTTATTAAACTATTATTTACTTATTAAATTATTGTGTATTCAATAACTTGATGACATTTTCAAACAATTAAAATCCAAAAAGGTGATTAATTTAAAAACTAAATGAAATGCACTTAAATCATCGTTTATTCAAATTTATTAAACTACATGTACTGCTTGTAATTATACAAAATGACTTTATCATTTGGTAATTTGATTCTTATAAATGTTATAAATGTTCCTAATTAATGTTACAAAATATTTTTCAAGTCTAAAAAAATCGTAGCATATAGATGCAATACTCTTACCGATTACTCAAATCAAGTAGTGGTTCATCTTATTATTGCTATGCATTGAATGTGATACAAAATATAATAGAAAACAAAATATTTCCTTACAAAAGATATTGTTACATTATAATATTTCCCTTTCTGGCAGTCCGGCCATTCACTTCGCAAGTATCAAAACTTGTTTACGAAACTTTTACGAATGAATTGTAAATTTTCTGTTATCTTGAACTTAACATGGTGAATATTTTCTTAGAATTTACAAAACAAATATTAAAATTTCAATAGAATTAACTTTTGATAATTTTGTTTGTAAAGTTGAATGTCTGAGTTTAGGTACTCGTGTATTATGTATATGATACGCGTTTCTATTTCAAAATGATATATTATTATATCAGTTAGATACTGTGTTTAACTACGGACAGAAACGCATTGTAATAATGATATTGGAATTAGCGGTCTGGTAATCAGATGAAAATTAAAACTCATATACCCATATGTTCTACAAATAAATTATTTCCTTTGACAATTCATTACAACCAATAATAAAATAAAACTATTTTCACAATGCTATTGCGACAAGTTTAAGTAATTTTTTTTTGATGCTTTTTACGTCCTGGTTTGTTTTCCTAAAATTCATGAGTGAATCCTTTTTATGAAATAGTTTATAATATAGATTGTTTTTTGAGGTTACTGAAAACAGTATATATTATTAAATTAAATATTATTTATTAAGACGTATAAAGTAAAAATATATTTAAAAAGTTGTTTACCTGTATAGTCTGTGTAATTAATGAGCTTCATTGTACAGAGTTAAGAGAACATATAAAAAGCAACTTTTACCGCACGTTTTAAGTTTTAAGATTAACTTGTTCCATAACCGAATACTAGAACGGGTCAAAACTAGTTAATATAGTTTAAATACTGTTTTTGCGTTTTAACCTTATTTAGGTCATCCAATATTTCTTTCTCTGCTAATCGGATTTCAACAATTATGTACTTAGTATTCTAACAGGGGCTAATAGTTTTTGCAATAGTTCTGAATTCTAGTAAAAATTGGTTTAATCGTTTTTCTTAAAGCGGTAAAAAACATACAAGCTAAAATAAAGCACGACAAGAGTTCCGAAAAAATGTTTCGTGTTCAGAAGTGTCCTTAAAATTATTTTTTCCGCAATATCTTCATCTTCTCAGACATGCAATTTAGACATAGATTAGTTAGATGTTATATGACAAAAAATGATATTCTTATTGAATAAACTAGATTTGATTAAAATATTGTAGTATATATTTTCTAAGAGGCTCTTTGCCTATTTCACAGATAGGAGTATTATCATAACAGGGAAATGGAAAGACAATTCAATTATTTTACATTGCAAGCTTTCCACAATAGATGTGATCCTTTTTATTCATTTCTTTCTCAATCCGATTTTTACTGTCACCGCGAAGTATCATCAGACACAAAAACGTCTATCATTTTTATTTAGGTCTGTTAATCTGAGAGCAGAAAAAAAGTAGGTATTCCATTTCTCTGGATTGTTTTAGGTATGGTATATTCCTGACATCTGCGTAGACTTTTTTTTTTATTTTTTTCGAAAAGTAGTTCCCATGTTGTCTTTGATAATGGAATTCTGGCGAATTCCTTTTTTGATTCGTTTAGGAAGCAACTCTCTTATCAAAGTGATTTAGTATTGTGATAAGAATATTAAATTATAAAGCAAATCACTTCTTTTAAGTTTTGGTTATGTGTACCGAAAAGGTATACCTAACACTCTGAGAAACGTCCGAATTCTTAACTTCACATGAATATTATTTTAGAAAACCTAAAGTAAGTAGAACAAAAATACGTGATTGTTAGTATAGTCAATTTGAATAACAAAATTACATTATTAAAGGTTTCCAAAAGAAAACGAAACATCAAGGATTACGGCTTCATATTTTATTTTCCCTTTTTCTCGTGCTCTAGCCACAAGACAAAAACGATTTGTAGCGACGTAGGAAGGGTGTAATTTAAATAACCAAAGGGATTATGTTCAGTAACCTCTATTATTTCAAATTCAGTTCAAAATCATTGGTTTTAAGAACGATATTTGCGAAATGACTGCCGATGAACTTCCGCATCTATTTAAGGGAGATACCCTGATATCGATTTCAGTTCCGCCACGTCCAGACATTACAACATATTAATAGCCACAAGGAATTGGCTATTTCTATTCTTTTTCTTACCAATTAAAGTGAACTGATTGCATATTTAAGTTCAGAATAGATTTCATTGGTTAATTATTTGTCTGGCAGTTATTGCCGAAAGGGTGATAAATTTATGTTTTTTCATTTTCCTAGAATTTATATCCATATTTTCGCGAACAAGTAACATTTATACACGATAATTTGAATAGTTTCTCCACATATATTGGTTTTGTTACATAGCTATAAAGGAAAGTTTAGAGCTATGTCAGAGATATAATTAATGAGAGACTGGAGCGATTGAAATGTTAAATGGGACAAATCATTTAAATGAAAGAGATTCAATAACACACATCAGTTGTTTCAGTGAATACGTTTAAACTAATTCGGCGATAATTCATATAAAATCTATTTTTACTTTACAATAAATCTAATTTTTTATTGTATTATAAGAGTTATTATATTTATTGAGAATCGCTTATTCAATGTTCTAAAAAGTATTTCACAGCCAAATTTACTACTTTTCGCTGTGGACTTCGTACTGTTCTGTATTTAACTACGTTTTAATATTATTTTAAAGATAACGATTCTTGAACATTTAGTTTTTTTAAAATTGGTATTTTAATGAAAACACACAAAAAGTTGGAGACAATGCTGCTTTTTCCATAAAATTATATTTATGACTTAGACATATAATATTAAAAGTACATTATAGAAGTAATGCTTTTTCTCATTGTTTATTTAATCGTGGTTAATTGAAATTTTAAATAATTGGCCTAGGAAGTAAAAAGGGCTGAACAGAAACGATGTAAAACTTTTTATTTTGGTCACACAAGTACAATAATGTTTACTACATTTGCACTGGCATGGTCATCGTAAATCATAAGCACAACATAAGGTGATGATTAAGGCACGGGTTCTTCTGCGGTCAGGGGGGACTCTAACCATGACACAGGTCAGCTCGGCCGCCAGGGACACTATCCAAAACTTTGTTGTGTTATTGAAGCTGCTTTAAATAGCCGTGTATTTGAGGTTTATAACTTCGGTACATCTAAGTAGACTTTTATTAAATAATATGTTATTTCCAATTAACACAAAGATTAAATACAAAAATAAACGTTATTTTGTATCCTAGTTGACACTTTTATTTTTAATAGACTGACAAATATTAAAACTCTAAAAATTTAATGTAATTTTAGAAGAGAAACTATATTTACGTTTCATTCCGTTAAATATTGTAATGCATTTGAGCTACAGTTTTAACGGATTATATTTATAACTGTAAGCATTCATATTTACCCTAATGCCTGCTGATACTGCAAATCTTTTAATCACCCTTCCATAACTCCGGACGCACGCAGATTTTTATGTAACCTAATGTCGGGACGTGATGTTACATTAATTTTCTACATGATTCCACGTGAAAATAGCTTATTATAATCTAGTATTTACATATTATTTACAATGTTACTGCTACAAGGAATGAAAGTCAAGTCTTGTAAAAAACAGCGCTGAATAACGAAAAGGACAGATGTATTTATTTACTTATAAAAATACTGTATTACTACAATACTGAATAGATTTTTTTATTATGTGTTTCTATTAATTGGTAAAATATATAGCTGAAATGTCGTCCAAAAAATGAGAAAAACGTGACCAATGTTTGATTGTCAATTGCGTTTTATACAGTCAATATATCCTCTGCAGTAAAAATATATGTTGGTAAAAATAATTTTAAATTATTTGGGTCTAAAACAGTTTATGTAAATTACAGAGCTATTGATTTTTTTCGCAACTGTGTCCAATACACAGTATAAAGCTTTTCCATGACTTCTTCATTTTTATCTTTACGTTACTAAGTTAGAAATCAGGAACATCATTATTTGGCATCGGTTGCTAGATACGAACTTCAAATTCTTGAATTGCTGTATCCAGTGATCTTCAAATTACATGAGTCATACATGGTACCGACTTAATAGAAGTTCCAACTTTTGTATTTTTACTGGATTTCATTTTTAACAATTATTAATATCAATGACTAAAATTAGGTTTCTATTTTATTTAAAAATGTTAAATTCATCTATTAGTTATTATGTAAAAAAAGTATTATTTTGAGTAAATTAAAGTACGAAAATTGAACAAACTCCTTGTCTCACGCACAAAATTAACATTATTTTGGACGACATGTTGAGCTACTTATTTATTACATACTCTGGGATACAACATTTACAGAGTATTCATCGATTCAAAAAATTTTGAATTCACATTTAAATACTTTTTACGTATATTACTTTACAATTCATTTGTTTTTAAGAAACGACTGTGAAATTTGGTATTGCTTTATATAAATATTTAACAGTAATGAGATCTAAGCGCTAACACGTGTCGATATCAGAGTTTAAAAAAAAACAAAATGTAAGAAGTACATTCATCAATGTAATAATAACGACTAACGGCCAATGTTAATAATATTTCTCTAAAGATGTATTTCAAACAATCTAGATAGCTGCGTATCCTCCGGCCTATCCTACACCTAATTGCCATATTTATCCTGTGCGCAGATATGTTATTGGCAAGCGATAACATAATAATGGATCAAAATATCAATCTTGGACAGCAAGTTTAGATTAGGATTGATTATTAATATTGGCCGTAAGAAGTTGAGTTAAATAAGAATAAAAATATGTTTATTACTTTCAAACTAATATCGACAGACGTGCTCAGTGGCTCTAATTTTTCATTTGTTTTACATAGAGATGGGTGTGTAAAGAATAGATTGTCTAAACTGAAATGGCAGAGTAAAATTGTAGTGTTAATGAGTTCTAGGTTTTAATATTAAATTAATTCTACTAAATTCAAAAAACATTTGGAACATCCAGTTCAATATCATGATCATTTGAAGACATAGCTTACGTTTGTTGTACAACAGACTTCATTAATTGGTGTGTCATTTCAGTTTAGAATAGTATAAGAACATGTTAGAAATAAGGGAACTCATCTAACTTTTATACAATTTAATCTACCATGGGCAGTGATTTTTCCATCTAAAGTTGTGGTGTTCTATAAAGGTACTGTCCATAACACTATACTTTTAGCACTCACTCAAAGTGAAACGACGTGCCACGGCAGTTGCTTCAATGAATCTAAATCTGTTTACACTTCAATAGTTTTCCTAAACAACTAAACTACCCAATTAATTGAATTTAAATATAAATAAAAAATGCTCTATTCTTTTCAAATAAATGAAACCATGTTTCATTCGATCAGATTGTTTCTAAAATATATAACAAGTTGTATTATTTGATTTGAGACTACGTTGTAAGAAGTGACTGCTAAAGCACATCAATTACATTTTACGAGTGCTTTTTAATAGGAAAATAATATAAAAGTATACAAGTGGTACTTAAAGTCATTATGTGATTTCACTGTACACGGACCTGAGTTACCCAGCATATATACAATTACTATTTTATATTCAGTCGCTTTATCACTTTGGTAGCGTCTAAATTGCCCTGTTTATGCGTTATCGTTGAGACGACGTCGTCAGATGTCGTTAGCGTCGCCTACATAACCCTCGTCGGGACTTTCCGAACATATATCAGAAGCACACTTAGCGTTTGATACTTGGGGTAGAGGCTTCAAAACACTCTCAGTTCCTTCCCCCGGCAATCGGTCTGTTGTTTGCGTATCTACACACCTAGTTTCAACTTGGTAACACCTCCCTTGTCCTTCAGCTACACCTACAGGTACCATAACGGCACACGTTCCCTTTGGATTCCAAGTTGGGCACGTTTCGGTTGGTGCACAACACTGAGGTGTTTCTGTTTTATACCCTTCTGGTGGTGAAGGCACGAATTCTTCATTATAATAGACCGTGCCATTTCCAACAAAAGCTATTTGACGATTTCGTGGTACTGGATATCCTTCTAAAGTACGCCGTACGTTTACCGCATTGAAAGCTTCAAAATTAGGACAAGTTTGTTGGGCCGCATTGAATTCTGTATCTTTAGCGAATTTGCACGTCATTTTTTGCCCTTTTGGTCTATTGTGTGGTAACGTTTGATAGAAAGGTCCAATAACTGAATAATTTGACATAATAGGCGGCCGACACGGATGTTTTGGGAGGCCGTAGTCATATGGATAACCTTCGCTATCCAAGAAACACCCGGGGTTTAAATGGACATCGGCAGAATGTTGGTACATAGCATTTGTTGGCATGCTCATAGGAGGCATGCTATTTAAATTTTGTTGATCCTGCCAAGTGACTTGTCGCTGTATAGTTTGTGTGGGAAATGCAGTTTCCTCAAAAGTATCATTTGGAGCTTGTGCTTTGTACGCCGATAACGCTGTGTTCTCATTTTGTGTATTGTTAGCGACGGTTTCAGCTTCGCTAATTAGGTCAGGATTTCTGTCGACAAAGCCTTTCACGTTATTGCTTTGGTATGTGTCAGTCGACTCATAATCACGGTTCGCTTGTACTGTATAATGCAATGCGTGATGAGAATGTGCGTTCACTATTACACTTCCGTTATTTTTAGGTAGTGAGCCATTGCTTCTACTTGATGGTAAAATTTGATTGCACAGCGCAACATCCTTTCCGCTTTCTTTTTTCTTTCTACTTCTCGTATCCGTTTTAAATTTTAATAATACTACAGCAATGATTGCTATTAATAATACAATAATAAGAAAAACTACTGTCACTATCACTACTAAATGTCTATGGGGAAAGGTGACCACAATCACGACAGGTTCCTCTTTCACAAGGACCTTAATTGTGTAATTTGCACGAACTTTGCCTGCAGAATTTTCAGCAATGCAAAAATAAGTACCGTTATCGTCAACGCCTACATTAAATATATATAATTCACTTTTTTTATCTATTATGCCACTTTCCACATAAAACAAGTGATGAGGCTCTACTGCAAACGTTGAATAATTTCGAATTAGTTGTCCTTGATAGAACCACTGTATTCTGGCCTCCGGAACAGCCTTGACTAAACATTCTAGGGTCACGTTGTTCCCAATATTCGTTTCTAAATAAACAGATGTAGGAATCAGTTTTGGTAAACATGCCAAATCAAATTCACTAACACTCGCAATCGTGCGCTTTTTTAGACGTTCAGGTAGCGAGCAAATTGGTTCCACTGCGTGTGGCATATTGAAATTCGATAGCCAGTTATGTAAATCTCTCAAATGACAGTCGCAATTCCAGTTATTATTTTCAAGATCGATACCTCTCAGTGTATCAGGAAACAGATTTTCGCCTTGAATATTTGATAACCTATTACCGTTCAACCTCAGCCATTCTAAATGCTTGAGGCCGGAAAATGCCTCGGGCTCTATATTCTCAATCTTACAGTTACTGAGCTCTAATGTATTCAAATATGAGAGATGTTGGAAACAATGCATCTTAATGTTTGTGATTGGATTATTGTTCAGCGAGAGCCTCATTAGTGACGGAAAGAATATAAAGTTGCTAGATGGTACAACGGTAATGTAATTATTGGATAAATCGAGCTCAACTAAATTTGCGAGGCCCCTGAAGGCATGGTTATCGATTTTCTGCAACCGACATCTCTGCAAATAAATTTTCTGCAAGTCCAGCAAGCCGAGTTTGTGAAATGTTTCCTTTTGTAAAACTTGCAGATCATTACCGGTGAAATCGAGGACTTGAGTTTCGGAGTCTAGTGAGTTTGGAATCGTTTTCAATTCTTTATCGGTGCACTCGACATATCGCTTACCGCTCTTCCATTTACATATGCACTGAGTGGGGCACGCGATTGCCGGGAGGAGAATGCAAGTGGTACATAAGGCTATCAGCCTCACGTCTAGACTCCTTTTGACTTTCATATTGCCTTAAGGCATCCGTGCATCAGCAAAGGTGGCGAGCATTATCTGGAACAAAAGGAAATCACAGTTGAATTATTACAATTCTCTCGATCAATCTACTTAATATTATTCGTCAGAGAACGGCTCTTTATTCAAAGATCTATAACTTATAGAGTTGTATTATAATTTATTGGGAGAGTTCTTAAGAAAGAAATTACTTCCATTTGTTTGACCTTGTATCTTGGTAATATACATTTAATTTATTGTTTGGCCTTGTAATATATTAAATGTTTTATGAACGCTTATACATGTATATATACTTATACCTTCTGCTTTTATGTTTTTGAAACGTTCAAATTGGTTTCTTATGTCTTTTTTATCTTTTATTTTTTTGTATTAAAACTAGCTGTGTCCCGCAATTTCAAACAAACTTTGAAGCGAGTTTTAGTGGTTAGTAATGGGAACGAAAGGTATTCCTACAGTTGATTTTATCCTAAATATTGAACTGGGGTATAAAATGCTATTACCAACAGTTTGTAAAAATCAGTTCAGTCGTTTTGTAGTAAGAGTTTAACCGATTATCTGACGAAAACTGGGTTCTATATCCTGTATAAAATACGTCGCAATGCTTGTTTTCTTTACGTAAAGATATAGATTTATATAATATGTTAATTTATATTTACGTATCACTTCATGTTTATTGTATGAGTACACTAGCTGTTGCCCGCATTTTTACACGTGTTGAAGTGACTTTTTGTGGTAAGTGCTGGGAATAAAAGGTTTTCTCGCAATATACTTTACCATACATTTTTACCCCGATATACGTAGAAATGTTTCCTGAATTTTTTGTGCTATTAGTGAATAGATAAACTGACAAAAGATCAATATTTTTTGTTTTGCGTTTTAAATTATGCAAACAATACATAAATATATGTATTTATGCATGTTTTTAAAAAATATTTTATTTTTACAGATTTAGTTTTATTACTTTTTTTATTATATTATGTATTTATTTTTAGCTTGATAGATATTTTGCCTCAACAGAAGCTTTTAGAAAGTACCAAACACTATGTAGTGTCGAAGGAGGTAAAAGCAAAGAGTGTGATTATTTAAACAAGTTGTTATAAAGACTCATGCTATCTCTCTTTTTATGGCCGAAATATCTAGCATAAAGTATCAATAAAGCAACTGTAATGTTTAATGAGGTCACATCGTACAGTTTTCGTTCTACAAAAGTTCGTAGGTATAAAAAAATTGCAATTTGATTAAAAAATAAAGGTTGGTAATTGTTTTTTGTAAGTGTTGAAAAAAATTGAAGTTCCTACAAATATTTAAATCTTAATCTACGTTTGTAAGTTTTATTAACGGCCAATGTTAATAATATTTCTCTAAAGATGGATTTCAAGCAATCTAGATAGCTGCGTATCCGCCGGTCTATCCTATACGAAATTGCCATATTTTTCCTGTCCACAAATATGTTATTGGCAACCGATAACATAAAAATGGATCAAAATATCAATCTTGGATAGCAAGTTTTGGATTAGGATTGATTATTAATATTGGCCGTAAAATGACATAGGAAGGCTTGCACGCCCACAGCGTTTACAAGGTGTATGTCGTTTTCATACACAGCATTAAGTAGATTTAAGTTGTAAAGTCAACGTTTTCTTATTACATAGATAAAACCATGGACGAAAGAGGCAAAATGTACTTAAGACTACATCAGTCACCCATGTAGCTGAAAGGTTTATTACAGTGATAGATTGAGGACATTTTTAATAACTAGTAAAACTTTTTGATCTTGTTTAACATACTATAAATTGTTATTTATTTATTCTTTGTATGAAGAGTAATAAGTGTGGAATAAAAATACGCAAGGCAGCAAGACGTTTGGCGCTTTTTGCCTACGTAAGGGTCATGGCGTGAAGATATACGTGTATGTGTGTACCGTATTTCTAGGGATATACTCGATTGCGTCGACAACTGGGATGTCAAGCGTCTTCTACATATATGTTAGTTAACCAACTACCTCACAACTGGAATACGAAAGTAGCAAGTACTACTGACTATATGACGGTAGTATCAGGTAAGGCGGTGGCACCAAGCCATTAGTAGTTGTCCTGTATTTACAAGGGAGAACGGGATTAAGACAGGGAAGATTAGGTCATAAATCGTATTTCACACGTCTAGGGACGTGGACGAGGAAGGGAGCTATAGATACAAGTAGATTCGCCGGCTCAGCTAGTTATATTACAAGAATGTAAAGGAGCTGTTGTTGCAGATTGTAGAGATTCCAAAAAGTAACAAGGCACTGTTATGGCTAAATAGGATATAGGCTGATTAGTTGCGAAGAACATTAATGAAACTCAAAAAAAATCTTGATATTTTTTCCTGTTGTCATTTTAATTAGAACTTTATTGTGTTGCATTAAAATAGCTCAAGTAGAATGTTAGAGATGTAAAATATAATGTTTTAAATACACACTACTCATAGAACTAAGCTGTTGATTGAACTTTACAGATAATAGTGTCATGACCCATGTGATGACCCCATCGATCTTATGTAATGTAATTAAGGTTAATGAATTATTACACTATTGCAATCGATCACAGCTAGCCGACAGTGATATGTAGAATCTCAAGAAGGGAAGCACTATCGCCCTACCTATTCCTGCCACCGTAACGTCAGTGCTCACCATTATCGTATTACATTTTTGAGGATTCAGCTTTATTAATTAAGAAAAAATTTCGCGGGAAATATAAATGTATCCGTAATTTATTTAAAATGTGAATATGATGCCTTGGAAAGCACAAAGACTTTTGAACCTGATATCTCCAGAGGTTGCTGAGAGAGATGCTTAACTTTTAGGTGTACACAGGCGAGGCCGCGGGCAATAGCTAGCTGTGCTACTGTTTAATGTGCTGTAATTTCTCCATTGTTGTGTGTGTTGAGGATGACTCTCCGATGTGCCTGAACTAATATCAACTCAAAATGCAATTAATGCTAATGGATATTCACGACGCGACATATTAATGCTGATGTTTCGATCCTACACGGAGCGTGTCCCTTTGAAACTGGGAAAAGGGCTTGAATGTATGCAAATTTGGAAACTTGAAAATGGAGAACGTTTGTTTATAATATTTTTAAGTGTGATGGTATTTTCAAATCTTTTTTATACGATTACCTCGTTTATTTCAGCTTTAATATCAATGATCTGATTATTATTATTTTCACTTACTTACTAGGTACTTCATATACAAAAACTACTTTACATAAAATACTCTAATAAGTAATGCCAATAATACTTTGTGGAAATAGGTACTCTACAAAATATAAAACAGTAAAATAGACATAATAAAACGCACGCAAGGACTAGCTTATCCTCAAGGTCATAGACAAGCGTAAGTACGAGATGAAAGGGTTAAAACAAGGCTTTCATGTTTGGTATGCACGTCGAGGAAACGCAATTTGAATTATTAGATTTTCATGTGGAGGTTATGGCCCTTTGATAAATAACCTCAGTTGGTTTTTATTGCGTGGGTGTCGCCCTACGTCACGTTCTATAACCACATCGAAATATTCATCTCTGGTCATTATAATCTGACTGGTCGTTAATGTTTTTATTAATTGTTGTCCTTTTGTTAAATTTTCAACGTTTGTAGCTATTTAAACATACCTAACAGATGTAAAATAAGCCTTTATTTTGCTAATTCCGCGTAAGCAGTGTAACGGTTGTGGCAAATAATTATCCAAACGACACAGAATGTGACAAGCCTAACTGAACCTAAGAGACTCTTGTGTCGTCGTTTGTACGGTACAGTCGATTTCCTGAGGATGCCTCAGTGTCGACGCGAAACGTACGTCAAGGTGAGTTCTTCGACAAAGTTGGCGAAGGACGTGACAAGTGTTTTTGTTTCCCGTGTTCGGACTCTATTTGTGATCTGGTCGCGGTAGTGGGAGGTGGGAACTTTAGGTAGGGTTCTCACATGTGAAGAACGTGACAATTTATATTGTTTCCCGAGCTCTTCCTATATTCGTGTTCTGGTCGCGGAGGTGGATGGTGGGAACGTCAGTTAGGCTTGTCACATACTGTGTCGTTTGGAGAATTATTTGCCACAACTATTACACTGCTTAAGCGGAATTAGCAAAAGAAAGGCTTATTTTACATCTGTTACAATGGATTTCTGCAAAGTAACACCTGATTTAATAAAATATCAACATACCTAGTAAAGAAAAGCAAACGGATTTCCCAACGGTTGTAATGGTAATACAAGTGATGGTTAAGCCTTTGTTTTACCAACAGAAAATCTGTCTGCCTTTCTGCTTTGTTTGCATTCTCTTAAAATAAAAAAAAAACAAAAATTGAAGTTTCACAATTTTTATACTTTTAAATCAGTGCTGCGTTATTTAATAAAAATATGTCATTTAAATACATAAATTACCTATGTACCTGCGTAAGTAACTATTGACCGCCACTACGACGGGTATTCCACTAGCGGGTAACTATTAATACCACTCAAAATTAACTAAACGTATCTGAAACCATAATTATGAATTTCACAAATGCCCGATTACTTTGTTCAAGAAACGATTGCTAAAACTCGAGATTAGATTTAAAATTATTCACGTGAACCATGTACGTGCTATTAAAAGTGCGCGCCGACATTTTCGTAAAATACGACCGGATCAGAATTGCGGCCACAAACTGAGAAGAAAGCGTACAGACATTTTCTTTTCCATTTAATACTTAGTTTCTATAATAAACGAACCGTAATTTAAAGTTATTACCATCGGTTCTTTTTCAAAAGTAATGTGACGGTATTTTGAACGGTTGTTGAACGCTCGACTCCTAAACATTTGTATGTATAATTGATTTCCAAAATTATTTTTTTAATCGGAAAAAGCGTACCCACTTCTTAGGTGGTCCATAGTTATGATTTGCCATGTCACCATTGTCACCAAGTCTGGACATGATGATGGAATCCCAGGAAAATAGAGTACAATGCTTAAGTTTTGTGGACGTAGTTGAATTACTTTTTAAAATCAAAGTCGGTTTTTTGCAATTTTACTACTATTAAATTATTTTTTATTGAATATATCCACAAACATTTGTAGATATAATTAATAAAAAATAGTTTTTACCGCTTCACCGTCCAACTGATCTTACTGCCAGATGTACAGGTTCTAGAGGAGATTCATTCAAAAATCATCCATTCGTAAGCAAAACGATTAGTTTTATAAATATAGCAACCATGGCATATAAAAGATGGTATTTCCTTAAGAAGTCTGTCGATAAGATCAAATGTTTATCATTGTCATTACATCCGTTCGTAGTAACTTGCAGAACAAAACTCAAAACATTTGTGACGCGTATGAGTAACGCCTTGTTACTTTTAGACAAAAACCTGGTTTTGGAATACGTTTCATTAAGTATAGGAACCACTAGTCTTTAAATGACAATTCCCGCGAAGTGTTAATTGATCGATCCTGTCGATATCCCATAATCGTTTTCCGGAATCCAGCTTACGAAGAATTATAGATCAATACGAGGTTCGAACTTTGAGCTTAAATTTTACAAAATGATATCTGCTTATGCATGACTAGTAGGTTGGACTCGGCAAATAAAAAATTGACATAAATGAGGCCAAACAGAAAACAGAACACTCTTTCGCAAACAAATAATTATATTTATAAACAACGAATCAGGTTCTGAGAAGAAAAAAAATATAAAAACATACGTAAACAAAACATAATAAAACAGATAATATTTTCAGGAAGTCATTGACATAAAAAGCATCACTAAATCTGAGATTTCAGATAAAAATGTTTTTAGTAATTATTTTGTTTCTAAAATTAAATGTGTTTTTCCGAGTTGGTTATTTCTGTCTTTTTTATTTTGTTCTCATTTTGACGAATTTTAGAAATATCTAAAGTTATGAATTCCTATGTTTGATACGCAGTTGAGGAAAGCAATTTGAATTAATAGATATCCGTAGAGGAGTTTATGACCCCTTGATATATGAGTTTAGTTTGGTTTTACGACCCACGTAATAGTGGGTCACATTCTTGCTCAGCAGTACTACTATAAATCTGGTCATTTACAGCTATATAATAAATTTGGTTTATGGGAAAATATTACTGATTTTAATACATATTTGATAATATATTAAGGCATAACAGTTAGGACGTTTCTTTTCCTATTCTACAATAAACTTTTAGTATTTATATATAATAAGCATTTAGTAACAAAGGTTCTTTTTTTAACAAAGCTAATCTTCTTACACATAAAAAATAAACTTTATTTCTCTTAATCGTCGTATCACGCGTGAACGGACCGCATGTCCCTTTCTTTTTCGTTTTTTTTAACAAAACTAATCTTCTTACATATAAAAATTAATCTCTATTTCTCTTAATCGTCACATCACACGTCAAAAGATAGAACGATTTCATTAATTCTTTTTTCGTTGTGTTAATTACTGTCGAGAGAGCAATCATATGAAAAAGGAAGTTTATTTTAATTTAACACTTATATTCAAGATATGACAACTTCTGTCGTGTTAGCTAGTTTAAAAAAAATGCAAGTTTTGAAAAAAATCTTCCTTACATTTTAGGTTGAACTATTATCCCTAAAATATGAACCCAATCAAAATTAACCTACAACAAAGTCTATGATGCGCACAGTAATAAAAAAAAATATGGTTTTGGTTAAGAAATGGCGCATTGAATGTACATAAAAATGTAATTTCAAGATAGGTACTATAATTTATAAAACAGCAGCAAATTATTTTAAAAACACACTTCGATGGCATGAAGAACAAAATAACATCAGAATATCAACAATTGCCTGTAACGCACGTTGTAGTAATTTACACGCAAATACATTTCCGTACAGGAATATATGATCCCGCTTTGATATAATACTTTTCAGTTGTTTTTACGGCGCAATAGTAGGTCATATCCAGGAACAATGGCGATACATCCACCTGTAATATGAATGGCGTTCAACTTAGGAACGATGGTTTTTATTAATACTTAAAAGTCAAAGATGAATAAGAAATGATATTGCGCTAAAGATATAGTAAAAAGTGAAAATAATTGACTAATTTTAATGCTGAATCCACACTCTCATCAAACTTTCACAAAACCATTACAGACGCAAACGTTTGTAAAGGGTGTTTGGCTGGGTTTTCCAGGATTTGTAGCCAATCCGACCTAGTGTCGGATTTTTGGCACAAATCAAAGAGAATTTGCCGCAAGCGCTTCGCACGCCTCCACACGTTTGTATGCATTTTTATTTTATGTGCCTTACGTATTTTCAAATAATGAAAATGTGTATCTGGTCCCACGATGAAATTATATTTTTTCTGGAATGTTACCAAGCACACCCAGCGATTTGAATCCGAAGACAATAATCACATGGACAAAAAAATAGCAAATGCATGGGGATTATTTAAGTAAAATTATATTAACTAAAACTAAAATAAAGTAAAATAATTTTAAATGAAATTTTAATTTTAGTCATCCATCATCTTTTCTGCCTTTATCGTTATCTTTTATTGTTTTGTAAAAATAAGTTGAACCAAATTTTATTAGCTGACATCAGCTGGACGTCCGTCATGTTTGCTTCTATGAAACACACAAACACACTCGGTAACGTTTGGATAACGCAGTTTGGATCACCTTATATTTTATCCAAGTGTTTGTATAGGTTCGTAGTTTGTAGCAATTTGCAAATGTGTGGATCTAACATAATGAATTCAAAACTTTCAGTTAACTTATGCCTACGGCTTTGCTATGCTCAATTTGGTGTAAAACAATTTCCCTTTCTCTATACTGTAAATATTTCCTGCTATCTTTGGAATATCTTTAAATACATACATACATATCTTCACGCCAAGTCCCTTACGGGGTAGGCAGAGAGTATCGAGTGCCAGACCTCACGATCCTGACAAACCTGTCTTGCTTCCTTCACATTCACTACCCTTTTTATACAAACACGCCGGTTTCGGAGACTCTTGACACCACCCTCGGATAATGTCCGATTGATCTGATCGTGAAATATCAGCCTTGGTCTCTCCGGATACTATTATTATCAGCTATTATAAATATAAATATCTTTAAATGTTTTATACTACTAAGTAACAACTACTATAGCCTTTTAAAAACATCAAATTTCCGAAAACAAAATAGATGCTATTGAATGACCTTTATTCACTGAATTTTCAATATGAAAACACCGCGAGGTCACAGTGAGGCCGCAGACCAAACTGTGAGCACAAGGTGCTACTTGCGCGTTACTTGCCGCTCGCGGAGCATGCGACGTTTGTAGTTTGAATAAGATTCAACTCAAACTACACTCGATTAAGTCCCTTCAAGCACGAAAACTCTTTACAATTCAATCTATACTTGCTATTGTCGGCACTTGGTGGAATTCCATTGTATATACACGTTGTTTGGAGTTAACACTTGTACTTATCCACTGTATACTTTATTAAACACTCTCTGTTTCTTTCTAGCCAACCGGTTTCACTGTTTACAGCATCATCAGGGCTTTAAAAACTTTACAATTCTTTACTCAAGTTATAGTATATATTAGTGTTATTTCGGAAAATAAATGTAACAGTAATGCGCCCATTTAGAAATTTAGATTTGGGTATCGATTTCAATGTCGTGGGGCTGCTGACTAAAGCACCGCCAGGTCAGCTGTGTGTGCTGTGTTAAATGTAGTTTGACAGATTTAAACTCAAACTGCAACTGATGACTTCCTTTCAAGCAATCGCAACAGTTCACCATTCTTTAATCAAAGAAAATAAAACTGAAAGTAAAAAACAGCTAGTCTTACTGGGAAACAGTTTACCTGGGTGGCGGATAACACAAAGGCTGTGAAACTGCCCGCGCCGCGTGTATGTCTAGTTTTATATACAATTCATGATATATACTACATTTTAAATCATTTTTTTTTAAATTCATGTGTTTATTTTAATTTT
>NJDD01000163.1:121006-144860 GCA_002245505.1 Calephelis nemesis
ACTACAAAGCCGATTACGATGAAATTTGGTATGTAGGTAGCTGAAGACCCAGAATAACATATAGGCTACTTTTTATCCCGGAGTTCCCGCGGGATTGGGACTTACGCGGGTGAAACCGCGGGGCGCAGCTAGTGAATAATATTCGCTCTTCTGCTGATTCAGTATAAGTATATATAGCTTTGTATCAATAACATACATCATTTCGTTGTCACAGGTATATACTAAGCTAGAAGCAGCCTATTCACTTTTGCTTTGAAAAAGTCAAACCGTAGCCCTATGATTATGTTCTGAGACTTCATTCGAATAAAAATTCAAAAAAATTAAAATTCCAGATTGTTTTAAGTTTCAATGAGATTAATGAAAGGGTGTAGAACAATATGGGTTTTATTCGTCATTGTAAGCGGTTTCCGTTTTTTCAAGCTGATTCGAACTAAATTCAGATTTGTTCGAGACTAAAACAGTCCTGGATACTAGTTACTTGATTGTATAACTGATGCTGTCAGCCAGAATGGGAAATAGAATCTTTCAACGATCACCAAAATTGATATCATACAACCGCTTCACTTAAAACTGCTGCCACAATGTTAGCTCCACTAATGTCAAATAATAGTCGTATAAGTAGCAAACATTATTTAAAGGCCCACAGCCTTAGAAATCCAGCCTTATATTAATAACGTGTCATCCTATTAATATTATAAATGCGAAAGTTTGTATGTATGGATATATGGATGTTTGTTAATTCTTTACGCAAAAACTACAAAGCCGATTACGATGAAATTTGGTATGTAGGTAGCTGAAGACTCAGAATAACATATAGGCTACTTTTTATCCCGGAGTTCCCGCGGGATTGGGACTTACGCGGATGAAACCGCGGGGCGCAGCTAGTTATTATTATGTGTAAGTAACGTGCTTCTAACCATCGGAAAGTATATTTGCTTATATAGCAATCAAAAATATATTATCATCACTAGTATAATTTGTCTAAAGTTTTAGTAGGTAAAATACAAACATTTTGTGATTAAAATTACAAAATCAAAGCAGAAGCTCCTTCTGTAGTCAGTAAATATCTGTCTCTTTATCTGCGACGGGTACAAGGATATTAATTGCGGGTAAATTGGGACAGACCCTTTTCACTTCGAAAACACAAGGTTGTACGGTCATATATCAACAAACTCTACTTACCTGTATCTAATATTAATTAACATATATTTAATGGAACAAGCATAATTCACTGTAAACACAAATCTTCTAAGTATGAGACAAGCTCTTGCGCGTGGCTTACGGCCAATATTAATAATCAATCCTAATCCAAAACTTGCTGTCCAAGATTGATATTTTGATCCATTTTTATGTTATCGCTTGCCAATAACATATCTGTGGATAGGATAAGTATGGGAATTACGTATAGGATAGGCCGGCGGATACGCAGCTGTCTAGATTGCTGGAAATCCATCTTTAGAGAAACATTATTAACATTGACCGTTAGAGTTGGTGTCAACGCATTTGTGCCTATTGCTGCCGCTCTAAACTCGTCCATATTTCATGTCTTATGTCATTTCTAAGATTTTTGAAACAATAGTGTGTGATACTTTATTACTATTTACTATAAGTTGATATGCATTTTTATTTGTTTTAATTTACTTCATTTAAAATTTTCAAATTAATATGGATTTTAAAAAAGCATAGATTGTTTCGACTTTATTAAAGGAGTAACTGCATTCTTAAATAACAAAAAGTGCCTACTTGCTACATTTTTAGATTTTAAGAAAGCGTTTGATATTGTATCACATAAAAATTTTAGTAGTGTAATATAAAGAATCAAATATTAATAACAATAATAGTCAATGCCGCTTCATAGGATATTAATTGCGGGTAAATTGGGACAGACCCTTTTCACTTCGAAAACACAAGGTTGTACGGTCATATATCAACAAACGCTACTTACCTGTATCCAATATTAATTAACATACATTTAATGGAACAAACATAATAACTGTGAACACAAATCTTGTAAGTATGAGACAAGCTCTTGCGCGTGGCTTACGGCCAATATTAATAATCAATCCTAATCCAAAACTTGCTGTCCAAGATTGATATTTTGATCCATTTTTATGTTATCGCTTGCCAATAACATATCTGTGGGTAGGATAAGTATGGGAATTACGTATAGGATAGGCCGGCGGATACGCAGCTGTCTAGATTGCTGGAAATCCATCTTTAGAGAAACATTATTAACATTGGCCGGTAGAGTTGGTGTCAACGCATTTGTGCCTATTGCTGCCGCTCTAATCTCTTTCATATTTCATGTGTTATGTCATTTCTAAGATTTTTTAAACAATAGTGTGTGATACTTTATTACTATTTACTATAAGTTGATATACATTTTTATTTGTTTTAATTTACTTCATTTAAAATTTTCAAATTAATATCGATTTTAAAAAAGCACGTAGATTGTTTCGACTTTATTAAAAGAGTAACTGAATTCCTAAATAATAAAAAGTGCCCACTTGCTACATTTTTAGATTTTAAGAAAGCGTTTGATATTGTATCACATAAAAATTTTAGTAGTGTAATATAAAGAATCAAATATTAATAACAATAATAGTCAATACCGCTTTATTGTTTAGTGACAGAATAAAGATAGAATATTATGAAATACATTCAGTCAAAAAAGTATCGAGAGTGAATTACTTTTTTGTAGTTCCAAGTAAAAATGTTTGTTTTTGTTAGATTGACACAACTGTTTTCATTTTGGCGCTGAGTTTAAATTGCGTTTGTTATTTATATTAAATATAGCGCTGTTTTCAGTTATATCACATTTGGTATGTATTACGAATTTCAAAATGAACAAAAACATCGAACAAAGAGTTTGACCTAAATTTTACATCGCCAATGGAATTTTGGGTTTTAAGTCACTGAAAATGATACAGAAGGCTTGTACAAAGCGCTCAAAATCGGTCGAGATGCGATGGAAATTTGCCTTGCTCGGTTAGGCCACCAACGTCTGCAACTAAATTTTACATCGCAAAACTAAAGGAAACACAGACTTGCAAATCAAAACAAAACATGTTGCAGCTCAGCTAGTTCCAAAAGACTTGAATTTTGTCCAAAAACTCAACCGCATGTGAGTTCCAAATCTATATTAGCGCCTATATCCCCAAAATGGTGGCCGAGGCACAAACAGGGTAGCCACGACTAGCCGAAGACACTAAGTACCACAAAGTGATAGGTGACAAGCTTATCGCCAACCGGGCACATACCCAATCCCGGGCAACGTTACCTTTGTTAGAAAAATAAAAAAAAATCGTTTTTAAGTTTCCTGACTCGGAAATCGAACCCGGCACTTCAAAAAGTCAAGTTCGAACTCATTGTCACTTGTGACGAGACGTGAATTAGAATTTTGCATACAAGCTTCGGAGTGTCGCCTTTCGAATTAATAATCTAAACCTTAAAAATCACGCGAAACTCGTTCAAAAATCAAAGTCATGTCGCATGGTCATCATTACAAACGAATTTTTCACCAAACACTCAACAAACACCATCGGGTGACCACCATGATCACCAGATATGGCTTCAGCCGACTTCTTTCTTTTTCCTAAACTCAAATTAACTTTAATGTTTAAGATTTGAGAGAGTCACCAAAAAGAATCCTGCCAAATGGGACTATTAACACGTATTAATTCGTCGTCTTACCATACCATCTTTCTCATCACTCTTAAGAAAGGTGTTGTTTATTTATCGTCACACCATGTTTATTAACGATATTTTAAAATGGATATTGGTTACTCAGGGAATAACAGGTACAGTAGTGAGCTCGGATAATACTTGGAGTACATAAATTTTCTCACGGGTCACGTCACGTCCGAAACCGTACAGACATTCACGTTTCCTAAGCTTTTTTTTGGTCAAGAGAGCTGCATTTGTCAAGAGTTTTCTACCTCTGTAAAATTTAAAATGAACAAATATATATATTTCATGTAATAAGGTAATAGCGACTGAACTTCAAGAAAGAGCAGGTAGTGTTTTAAATTCTTAATAAGCTGGGTTTCAACGTATTTTCCATTTTACAACATCTCCGTGAACAGAATATTGAGTATTTTTAATGGCGACGAAGTTGAATTGATAAAATACAAGTTATGGAAGTCTCACCGGAACACAAAAATTTAACGCAAGATTTTTTCTATGAAACGATTAATATAAGGTTTTGAAATTGACATTACAAACGTCCAAGCGATTTACAACATAAGCATATATTTTTATACAAAAATTTACAATTTAATTTCTTAGTAGAATATAGCTATGTAATTATAAAAAATACATATTACTTGCTTACACGTGCAGTTTCATCACGGTTATTTACCGGTCACAACCAAGGCTTGAAACCGGTACGAAAAGTACAGGTTCTATACTGGTATTTAGCGGTTCTTGCCACTTCGATACCTGGATACCGGTTCTAAAGTGGGTACTTCGTATACCGGTACTGACCCGATACAGGTATCTAACAAGTACCGGTATTAATAGTGATAAAAACCGGTATCCAATAAAGGTACCCGTTAAATACAAGTGCGAAGTTGCCAATTTTCCTTTTCATGTATCGGTATTATTTTAATCTCTTATGAAGGAACAGAGATATCTTCGATTGAAGAAAAAATGATAAGTTATATGTTTTCTAGTACCGGTATTATTGTAACAGTACCGGTATCGGAACCCTTAAAGCAACAGTACCGGTAATAAACCGTGTACCGGTACAAACAGTACAGGTTACGCCTTGGTATCCGTATTGCTTCAAGGTCATTAATACCGGTTCCTAAAAATACCGGTATTTCAAGTTCTGGTCACAACTCACATTGGACTGATTGTTACATCCTATAAATAATAAAAAGCCGATCAAAACTGATGCAGTGGTTTTTTTAAAAGGCTGCATTTAACACATAAAAAGCTGAGAAAAATACCAGGCCCGGAAGGTTTCTTTCAAAATATTTTAAGCTAGCTATTTATTCTCGACTTCGACACGTCAGCCTAAAAAAGCTACTTCGGGCAGCAGCTTTGCTTAACTTCCTAATGATTTTCGTACAAACTTTCATCGCCTGTTGCAGACATCGACTATTATAAAAAACATCCTATTAATATTATAAATGCGAAAGTTTATATGTATGGATGTATGGATGTTTGTTACTCTTTCACGCAAAAACTACAAAGCCGATTACGATGAAATTTTGTATGTAGGTAGCTGAAGACCCAGAATAACATATAGGTTACTTTTTATCCCGGAGTTCCCGCGGGATTGGGACTTACGCGGGTGAAACCGCGGGCGCAGCTAGTAACCTATATTTGAACTGAAATGATATTACATAACTCATATTTACGAATTTATATACGGTGCCACAATGTACCCGTCTAAAGCCAGAGCATGGTTGCCATCTGCACTGAGTAGCTTATGCAAAAAATGATTTAAAAATGTAAGTACAAAAAATATTGCCATCCTACAAAATCGAAAACAGTACGTTATCGGTGTCAGTAACCTTATTTTTACCAATAGCATCGAAATACTTTACTGGGCTTACCTTACGCTTTATCTTAAACCTAATGTAACTGCATTTTTTGCAGTTACTTTTTTTTACATAAGCTACATAGTGCGTATTGCCACCTAGTTTTTTTTCGAAGGGACTTTTCTTTCAGTTGTATCCTGTAGAGGCATTAAAAAGTTTTTTTTGTATGTTTGTTACGCGGTTATTAGGCAATAGAAAACAGATTTCTATAATTATTTCTTGGGATGCATAATTCTATGGTAGTTCGTATACATTTGATGAAAATTGAACGAGTTGTTTGTGAGTGAATGATAAAGAGAATAATGATATGTATATGACCGTCGGCCTGACGAACTTCACACAGTTCAGAGGTGAACAGTTTGTTGGAAAAAAAATAAAGCATTATTTTTCCCATTTTCCCTGTAATTTTCTCGTCATATGATCCTTTATCTAACAATAACCAATACATAAAAAAAATTAGCAAAATTGTTCTATCCGTTCAGGCGTTATGCGGCAACCAGGCAAAATGGGGATTCATTTTTATAAATATAGATATAAACTTTCCAGGGATTTATTGCTTTAACATTTCCGTCCCTTTTCTCGAACTAATTTTAATAAAACATGGAGGGACGTTAATCGATTCTACGCAAACTTGGGGTGTCTCTGCGTATCACAAAAGTTGAGAGATTAAACGAGAGACTTGGGTTTCTGATCACGCAAACGCCTCGGGTCTCGACTTACCTACGTCGAGCTGTGTCTGATCATTTAGATGTTTGGATGAAATTCAAAACTCGACATTAAAGTTGTATTTGTTATCTACACTACGCCACAATAACAACATCCTATTAATATTATAAATGCGATAGTTTGTATGTATGGATGTATGGATGTTTGTTACTCTTTCACGCAAAAACTACAAAGCCGATTACGATGAAATTTGGTATGTAGGTAGCTGAAGACACAGAATAACATATAGGCTACTTTTTATCCCGGAGTTCCCGCGGGATTGGGACTTTCGCGGGTGAAACCGCGGGGCGCAGCTAGTGTTATATAAAGTATGGGCCGTGAAAACTGTAACCGGAGCACTGAGTTTTGAGTTTTCAGTCAGGGCGCTGGACTCGGTTTATATAGTTATGGATTTACTACAATGTTACTTTAATGAAACCAGAGTTTGCTACATCCATATAATATACATACATTGATAGATAGATCTCTTTATCTATTTTTGACTCGATCGTATTGATATGACAGACGAAAAATTGACAAAATATATTTACACTAGGTGCGCCCCACGGTTTCACCCGCGTAAGTCCCAATCCCGCGGGAACTTCGGGATAAAAAGTAACCTATATATTATTCTGGGTCTTCAGCTACCTACATACCAAATTTCATCGTAATCAGCTTCGTAGTTTTTGCGTGAAAGAGTAACAAACATGCATACATCCATACATACAAACTTTCGCATTTATAATATTAATAGGATTTACATTTCTAACAATACGAACATGGACGCGTGTAGGCGGGGCTAGGAAGACCTAGGTTGACGCGTTAAAGTCACTCAGGTTTTGTCTTAGAATGGTGTCAGATGTAATGCATATTTTGATTATGAAGGAAGTTAGATAAGTCAGTACGAATCACCACGGTTATGTACTTGTATGTAAATGTATGAAATTATGTCCAAACAGCTTAACCCGTTGTTATTATATAGAAATTAATATTATAACTAGCTGAGCTGATTAGACTCATTTTAAGAAATTTTCAAATAGGTTTTAAGTTAATAACGGTTGGCGAAAGGCTTCTGTCCTATCACATTGAGGGACTTTGTGTCTTCGGCTAATCATGGGTGCCCTGGCACAACCTCTGTTTACCCCTACGGAGATGTTGGCGTGAAGACACGAAAATGTATTTACACGTAGCCTATTTTATGTCTCCTGCCCTCCGTACCTTTAGGTAGTACCACGATAGTGCAAAACAATATCCTTTTTTCGGCAGGAATTGCTGGTAGTCCCTATCCTTGTTAAACCAGTAAAATACATCAACTTTGCAGTGAAAGACAGTTCCTTTGTCAATCTACAATAAGTATACAACAGTTGACAGTTAAAAGGACTTAAAAAATATATCAATCTAAAAATGACGATTTGGTCGGTTAAAACGTAACTGGAAAAATTCCAATTCGTGAGATGAAATACACTGGAAGAGGCGATGCGGTCCTCCACTCGTCGTGCGCTTTTGACATTTGAAATGGATTTGGTGAATTCAGTTTGGCCTGATTTACAAGCCGATGTCGGAACGGAATGTAAATAGGTTTTCTGTTAAAGCATTTCATTGATAACTCGCAAATATAACTTTGATTGGACAATAATAATTATAACCGTTTTTTTGTAGGTACTGTCAAAATCAAACGATAAATTTATTAATTTAATATCCAAATGAATCCTCGTGAATTGAAGTGAATTTCTTACTTCAGGTTGAACTTCTTACTACTCCGTGTTCGTTAATGAGACTTTGTGCAACACAACTGCACCTTTGTTTTAACTTAAGGATTTGCCTTCGAACGTGATGGCTTCTAAAGAAAGAAAGGTTTCACCGATCAATACTTAACCGAGTATTGTTAAGTTTTGCACTTACTAGACAGTTAATGGTTTCATATTTCAGCACACAGTACTTAATTACATAAGCGTTAAATTTTAAAAAAGAAATAATATGCTGGAGTTAATTTCAAAACAAGTTTAAAGTATATTTATTGCTTATAACACTAGCATAGTTATGGTACATTATTTATTATTCTGAATCTAGATATTAAGTTAAGATTCTGGATATTAAGTTAAAATATTATATAAAACATCATATATGAACATAACATGCAAAGTTATTTTCAAAACATGTATTTCTGATATGTATTGTCTGTCGTTTTGTTTCAACTGTTGAGTAATGATCTATCATAACAGGTTTATTCCATCTAAAATGCTTCTAAATGTAATGAGCTCTTTACACGATCATGTTGTATCTAAGCGACTAGCTTTCCAATACAGTATAATGTAACAGAAGAATAATTTCTTGAAGTTCCCTTGAGACACTCTTACTTTATCTGACAGTCAAATCGATTTTTTGGGTGTTTTCTTTGGGTTTCATTTCTTTTGACGCATTTTCTAAAGAACACAGTTAAATTTTATTCTTCGCAGCTTGGATTTATACAAAAATGTAAATAAATTCTAGTTGTATCTTAGAGCTTAATTCGCATATTATAGGACTAATAATGCAATAGATGCCAGATAACGCAAGGCCTAAGATACCTCGTTGACATATAATTGGTTAAATACATAAAAAGGTACCTTATTCAAAACTTGCGACAACTTATTTGGTATATAATACGGCCTTTTAGCTGTTGCACTGTGAAAGTCACAAAGTAACGCTTTGCAATCTTTATCACAAATTTTGCTCCGAAATACACTTATTTTTTAAATCAGTCTAGCTGTCTCAGAGTTAAAAAAGAATAACTGATATTTATTGTATCAGTATTAGTAGTAAGATATGTAAAAAAACAAGAAGGCACAGTTGTAAAATATCTTGAGAATAATAAATTAGATTCAGGTTGAAGCTCATAACCATTATCTACCAGACCACAACATTACTTCCAGGAGAGAATTCTTTTCAAAGTAAAACGTTCGAAAATTACAGAGCAAAAGTTTTTGCCCCATAAATTATATTTCTGGACGGACAAGTCGTCAAGAATGAGGCGTAATGGAAGTAAAAGCAATGACTACAAATGAGCAGCTAGGTCTTCCTCGAGGTTTTTAAATTACCCGTTTAAAATGTAAGTTGGGACATGATATGGGAGAATAAAGTTTGCAGTGAGAATGGATTAAGTCGGGACTGAAATCTCATTAAAATGGATGCTGCGCGCGATGATAATGCATCCCAATTCCAGCAGTTGGTGGAACGGTGACCAATTTTATAAATTATGAGGTGTTATTGACGTTTGCAACGTTATTGGCCATTGAAGTTTAAGTAAATACTACTTTCACACACCACGAAACGTGCGATGAGCAACGCGTTTGTTTTAATTAAAACTCAGATGACTATTTACTTTACTTTAATTACTATTTACTTTAATTAGCAGACTACAACACTTGTGTATTTATTTTGAAATTTGCCACCGAAAATATTCATTGTAATTTTTTTTATGAGAGGAAAAGAAAAAGAGTAACAGAAAAACATTCAAGTATTTTGAGATTGTGTTCACGTTAAATTGTTTTGCGGCGTGTGTTTGTTTGCTCTATTGCCCTCTTGTTGTTTTTTTTTCTTTTCATTATTATTTTAATATGCAATTCAGACCACATTAGCAACTGGTTTAACAGTATATTCGAAATTGATTTCGGTGATAAGACAGCATAAGCATCTATATATAAATAATTAAAAATATGTTTTTTGGGTACCTTTATAAACGAATTGATTACATATTATAAAAATAAATAAAGTATTTGTAAAGTAGAAAATAAAAGCTCAAAATAATAAACCTACCTGTGTCAAAATCAGAATTATTTCACTAACTTAATCACATAAAAAGGAACAAAGTAAAACGTATTGAAACAAAATGCTCCAACGGTCAAGGAAAACCTAAGCTTTTATGTTATCCCCGACTTAGTTAATCCTGCGTTGTTGAGAGAATTTCGGACTTCAAACGGATTCAAAATGGTGGAGTTTCCATTGACTTGTGTTGAAAATTGCAATATCTGAACTAGAAGTATAGTAGCCGGATAAATTACATTGGGGGTTTGATGATTCGAATTCTGAATGAATAATGCATTCATATCATTTTTAAACAGAAATAAGACGTTTGGATTTAAAAAGAAGCGAATTTCTTACAATCAGATTTTTTTATGTGAGAGTTAAGCGAACAAGCACACGGGTGCCTGTGGTCAGACATTAATCGTAGCCTAATTATAGGTGTGTCGCTGTCCTATGGTCATGATATCCTCCGGACCCTGTCCTTCCCTCCAGACAGCACTGACGGCAGGGATATGTCAGACAGTGTATCCCTAGTCATGCAAGTTGCTGCGCAGCAGTCTATCACCAGTAGTCTTCTTGGTAATTACCTATGTTAAAATGAGCTTGCCTTTTACGAGCAGCTTGGCAATGGGACAATTGATTTTTAGTGCTCAACGAACCCGGACCAACACGGGGAGGAATATACAAAAGTAACACAAAAAGATGAGTCGGATTGTGATCAAAATTATATAGGCCCAACAAAGGAAACCCCGTGCTGGTCCGGGCTCCTTTGTAGAATAGACCATCTGCCTTCCTGCCAGGCAGCTCGTAAAAGGCGAGCAAAGGCTCACCGTCACTGATAACTTACTAGGTAGAGTTTCACAGCGACTGGCCCGGATTGGTACCGCCGCCTTACCTATTCCTGCCGCCATAACGTCATGACGTGTTCCAGTTCGGAGGGTAAGGTAGCCGATAAACTGTCTTTTGCTCGAGGCCTTACATCCCGGCTTCAGATTGGTAACGCACCATTACCACCTTTGGTGTTTCTAGGCGACATGAATTTCTTACCATCGGGAAATCCGTCTGCTTGTTTGCCTTCCAATATTATTAAAAAAAAGAAAAGGAAAATCTGTATGGGTCTGTTTAGATAATAACGTAACAAACGTACAAAAAGTTTACACAATCTATTTGTTAACCTCCTCCTTTTTGAAGTCAGTTAAAAAGTACGGCAAATCTTCCAGCTTATCTGCCAGCTTCATCAATACCTTTTAATTCATATTTAAATTTAAGGGTTGGGCGAGTCTTCACTACATAGTATAAAACAAAGTCGCTTCCTCTGTCCCGATTACCTTTGTACGTAATCTTTAAAACTTCGTAACGGATTTTGATGCGGTTTTATTAATAAATAAAGTGATTGAAGATTAAAGTTTACATGTATCTATCATAACCGTACGAAGCCGGGGCGGGCCGCTTGTATTTAACAAGACAGAAAAACGTAAGTCAAAATACATGTCCATGGTAAGTGCCATGTAAGATGTTATCCCCGTGTTGGTCCGGGCTTCTTTGCAGAATAGACCATCTGCCTTTCTGGCCAGGCAGCTCGTAAAAGGCGAGCATAGGCTTACCATCACTAACACCGTGACATCTGACTAGGTGGTAGAGTTTCGCAGCGACTCGCCCGGTTTGGTACCACCGCCTTACCTATTCCTGCCGCCATAACGTCATGACGTGTTCCGGTCCGGAGGGTAAGGTAGCCAGTAAACTTACTTTTGCTCGAGGTCTAACATCCTGACCTCAGGTTGGCAACGCACCATTACCATCTTTGGAGTCTCTAGGCGGCGTGAATTTCTTACCATCAGGAAATCCGTCTGCTTGTTTGCCTTCCTATAACATAAACAAAAAAAAAAAAATACTACCAACAAGATTTTTAGCCACGAGGAAAAATCATTTTGGACCTAAAATAATAATGAACTATGCTCTATAGAAAGCTAATTAAAATGATAATATGAAGTGAAATTTAACTAGATGGAACTTAGTTATCATACTTTGAGCTCCATTGTGCTAAGTTAGAAACTATTTGCATAGTTAAACCTATGGACTGCTAGAATGTCGTTTATTAAAAATCCTATAATCAGTTTATTTAGTAGATCAATATTTTGTTTTTTCAAATTCTTAAATTTCAAATTTTTAAAATTTTCATTTTATTGAAAACTAGCGGCCCGCCTGGATACGCACGGTACTCTAATGGTGCGCTGCCAAGAAGAGGCTGGAATGTTAAGTCTTAGGTATGTGCGCGTTTGTTAACTACCCTACCCTCTAAAAACGGAACGTGATAACAATAAACACTAACTTAAGTGAAATAGAAAGATTGTCGAAATCCTGGCGACTCTACTGCCTAATTGTGGTCTCAGTCTTAGTAGCTAAAGAACTGACTAGTGCCTTTTACGAGCTGATTATAAGGTAAGCAGTTGGATTTCATTATAAAAAGAAGCCAGGGAAAATTCCCGGCAAATTGAACCAATTGTTGCAAAATAACACATCTCTAATTTTCCGGTTGAAATATTTTAACTTACCAGTCAATAAATTCCTGTTTAAATCAGTAGAGAGTTTAAAGCTAGAGCTGGTTTGTTTGTGTAGTTAGGTGCTATTCATCTTACTGCAGTTAAATGAGTCCTGCAGGGGTAGTGGAAGTAGTTTACAATATATCTACCTACCACTTCGACTGTATGAGTATAGTCAAACATTTTAAAAATACTGTGACTATGACATACGGGTGAACGGACAGACGGACATGTTGGATTTTTAAGCGTTCCTATTAAAGTACCTATTAAAGGACATATAATAATCACAAAATTATACCAAAGTTTAAGTTCACATTTTGTTGTTATTAAAATGTAATAAAGATTGTAATGACAACTTAAACCTTGGAGTACTATAGTCTATGTTTATTTTATGGGGCCTAAGTATTAGATTCAACGCGATGCTTAAGCCGTCACATATCACTGACAATATGTAAACAAATTTGAAAATAAGTTGTATGACTTTTAACATAAAAGAAGATATTGCGTGCGTCAGTGCTAGCTTTAAAGAGTAAAGGAACATATTCTCTATACATATTCAGGGCCCAGCCCTGCAGGCTCTACTGATGTCCACGTAACACCCAGCCCAATGCCATGAAACAATATTTATTTCCACACATACTTAACGTATAATACATACTTCAAGGTATTTCTATATGAGTGAAATATTTCAAAGAGTAAAGCACGAACTAAATATCTCAAATAGTGTAATAAAATACGTGATTCAAGTTTGCCGCAAGTCACGTCCTTGTATTTCTATCTCAGAGTTGGATGAAGTTATGAATATTCATTTTGGTAGCTTAGACTATAACTAAGCTTTTTTGTTTCTAAATGTCTTTTAAAATGTTCAGCATAAACATAAACTACACTTACTATTAATTATATATTTTAAACATAACTACTTTAAGTTGTTTGGAAAAGACGTTCCTACTAAATTCATATTTTTATCTGTTTATTGCAAGGCACACGAGCTGTACAACCTAAGTTGTAGTGATGTGTTGCCTACCTCTGACTGTAAAATTAAGCCTTTTGAGAAATTTATTTAGCACATCGCCTCTGGTTCGGGTGGTGGACTTGACTGCATGAGGTCCCGGGTTTGAATCCCGGGTCGGCCAATAAAAAGAAAATTGGATTTTTCTAATTTTCTAATTATAAAAATGTTGGTCGGGATTGGCAATGTGCCCGGTTGGCGATAGGCTTGCCACCTATCACATTGTGGGACTTAGTGTCTTCGGCTAGTCGTGGGTGCCTTTGTACCTCTGCCTACTTCTTCGGGGATATGGGCGTGAAGATACTTTTTTTTTATTTAGCACATTACCCTTCAAACTAGAACACGACTTGGGAATAACTGAAATGACGACGGCAGGAATAGGCAAAAAGTTAATACCATTCAGGGTACGTAGAATAAAATTCCTTCACTCAGCAATACATAACTTGTAACAGCAAGTAATAAAAATATGTGGTGTAAGGTCGAGCCCCAAACTCTGCCGCTCAAGGGTTGTGACGATCGATTGCGTTCGAGACAACCAACTTCGGTCCCCCTCCTATAAGGGATGTCTTAATCCTACAAAGAATGGAACTTTGTTTGTTTTAGTAAGTGTTTTTACCAGGATTTGTCCCTTTTAATCTTTGACGTGATATTTTTGTGCTTTATATTTTTAGATCAGTGTTTGTTTACGTTTGATAGCAATTTCCCACGGATTTACCCACTTGCTACAATCCTTACTTTTGTCTTTTATCAAATGATACAAACATATCTTGTTTTATGGAATAGGTACCTAGCAAACGAGCACCTGGTAGAAAGTGATATCCGCCGTCCACTAACAACGGTAACACCTGTTATCTCACTGTTTATCTCACTTTAGCGTAGTAGTTGAAGAAGTAGTATCTTCACGTCTGTATTTCCAAATAGGTAGGTAGAGGAACAACCAGGGCACCCTCAATTAGCTGAAGACATTAAGTCCCATAACGTGAGAGATGGCAACCTACCGTCAACCAGACATATAGATAATAGAAACGATGTTTAAGGGAGGTTGAAAAATACATTTCCTTTTTCGTGCCCGACCCGGGGTTCGAACTCGGGTTCTCATGTAGTCAACAATGCAATGCAAAAAAAACAACAAGTGCAATGCCGAACTTATCGGATGAGTTGCAAATGATTTTTTAAACAGATGAGTTTAAAAAATGAATCACTTTTTTCCACCTTTTTTTTCGTTAATTTGCCGATCAATTGAATATCAATTAGAATATCAATTAGAATACTTCTCTGTCTAAATTAACATCGATAACATAGCACAAATACATAATTTGTTCACTTTGAAGTTACAAATAATTTGTATAAATTTTTAACATTTAACAGTAATCATCATTATCTTTAATAAGTATGTACTAACATTTTGAAATTTGAAAGGATCTTAAATATTTTACCAAGTTAACCATACTTAGTCTCTATAAAGTTATGATCGTAAATTCCACTTAGCAAGTCTAAAGCATTACGTTCACCGAAACTCGATTAGCCTACACTAATAGGGTTCTAAATTTCAGTTGATAGGATAAACTGATCGGTATACTGGGGCCAGACCACACGATTAGTTTGTCAACTAATCTGTTTGTAATTGTATATCAGGGAAGACGATTATTTTGAATTTGTGGGATAACGGTTTAATTAGACTATAATATGTTATGGCTTCTTCTTAGTGGTGATCGATAATTGAAACGTTTCTAATAATTATTATTATTCTATAATAATATTACGAGTAAGGTACTTGCGCCTAAGATGGCCCAGTTCTGAAGAAGGCCCATTTTCAATATTTTGTATTTTTTGAATTTTGAGAGTTTAAATTACTACCGTGTTCAATAGGTAGTAGTTTACACTCTTTCAAACTTTAAAAAATATAAAATGTTGAAAAAGGGCCATCTTAAAAACTGGGCCATCTTATGCGCAAGTATCTTAGTTTAATTTAAAAAATCTAGTAATAATTACATATAAGCATTTGGTATAATTATTATTAAATATGTTTATTAAAAATCCTAATAAGAAACTGAAATAAGCCTAAAAAGGAAGTTTTTGAAATAATACTTTGCTGGAGTGAAGGAGCTGAAAATTCTAGAACTGAGAGTTTTAAACACAGAGAGAATAATAATTGCACTCTTCTTTAATTAATTAATTTCGTCAACGTTACGCTTTGTTTGTTGTTGTATTATTACCTCATTAAATATTGTATCTTTTTCCTTAACGTTGTTCGAATATTGTCAGATGAATTATGCCTCATGTCAATTGTCGCCTCTGTGGTCTAGCGATCCGGGTGTTGGACTTGACTGCATGAGGTTCCGGGTTCGAATCCCGGGCCGGCCAACAAAAATAAAATTGGATTTTTCCAATTTTCTAATAAAAAAATGTTGGTCGGGATTGGAAATGTGCCCGGTTGGCGATAGGCTTGCCACCTATCACATTGTGGGACTTAGGCCCAATTTCACCAACATCGTCTTAATCTGAGAATAGCTATACCGGTAATAAAGTTGTCCCTTACATTTACTCTCGCATATCTCAACTTACGTTTCACGAGCGCTATTCTCCGTGTATCAATTCTTGGATTAACTATTCTGTAGAATAACGTTTTGCTTTATCTGTGGCATCTTCTAGAGTATAACACGGCCAAAATATGTACGCTATTCCTTACAAGCATTACGGCCCATTAGCGTATATTTTACTTTAGGAGGTTTATCATACGTCAGTTCTTGCTTGACCGTTGTGAATTAATGTCAGGAATCGTTAATGATTAGAATTTCAACCGACTTGTGAGATCAACTTATAGCAGTACATGTTTTATTTTGTTTGGTGATTTAATTACAATGGTTTTGTATAACTTTCGAGTTTAATGGTAAGTTTTCCGGAGAGAAATGCACTTAATATTTAAATATTTAGTAGTTTATAATTAAAATGTTTTTTTGTGTAGTGTCCTACTCACCTGAAAGTGGAGACTGTCTAAGAATATGAAATCCTATTTTAAAATGACCTTAAATGTATATTCCAATTTCCAAGTGACATTTAATTTGTACCAACGGAGAATAGACTGCTACCTTTGATAAACGAAATTTTAAGTATTAGTCATCGCAATAATTAAAGTGATCTTTTTTTTCCATCTTTAAATTCTTCGTAATCACCATCACTGTCGGAAATTAGTTTTTTCAAAAAAAACATGATAAGTACATTCTAAATTTACACAATAATCTTGCTAATTGTTTAAAGACAATAAACGAACACAAAATGCTAACAAACAACCGTTGGTCACAATTCACAACGGGGAGTCCACATCTGTTAAACATTAGGCACCCATTTTTATCCCTAGTATAAGTCCTTATTCTCTCAAAATCGGCGGGATAACTCTTATCTCCAGTATAACTTCTTAAACTATGAATAAACAGTTGGTGAAACGTAAATATGGCTCCAAGCTCCAAATCCAAGATTAAATTGCACATTTATACCTGGAATAAAACTTATACCAGTTTGGTGAAATTGGCTCTTAGTGTCTTCGGCTAGTCATGGGTACCCTGGTTGTGCCTCTGCCTACCTCTTCGGGGATACGGGCGTGAAGATACTATACTAATTATGCCTCAATAGAATTCGAAATCTACTTTTTGCATTACTATTATCATAATAATTAACCTAATACTTTTTTTTCACTTCGTTTTGTACTTTGATTATTTCTAGCTTAGTTAGAGCTAGAACATAACAAATTTAAGTTTTAAAGCTTTAAAGTCACTTCACTATAAAATTAATTATATTGCAACGCTTTTGATAAACCAATGAACACGGTATCTTTCTTTAAATACGCTCTTTTAAACTTTCTTGGTATCTACGTATTAAAGACCAGACTAACTTAAAACTTCACACAACAATAAAGGACCAAAGACGACAAAGCACTTAAGACTTTGCCGAATCCAAAAATACCCATTCTTAGATCTTCTGCCGCGTGCGCTGCGTAAGCGGTTAAAGTTAAAGCAACATACTTTATTGAAAAGTTAGCGACATCCTTAACCTTTTTTGAAGGGCTATTTTAATTTAAACAATAGCAGTTTAAAATATTACAATATTTGCTCCTTAGCAAATTTTATAAACATCCAAATAAACATGATCTTTATCACCAGTGATTATTCTTATACAAAATTACCCTTGAATAAATTACTCAATAAATGACTTAAAAGATAGCATAGTTTTAAAATAACCTACAACTAAACAATGAAGTACGCGCGCATGTTTTGATAGAAGTACAACGGGTCTTCGTGGATTATGAGATCTCCTGATGGAAACATGGTCATTGAAACGTATTGCATAGAAAGGGATATAGTCTGGTTGATTGCAATTTAATATCATAGCGAAGACATATCAAAAACCAACAAACTATGTAATTTTCTTTTAATATGATGTTTTACTAAAACGCTGATCTTTCCTTCCGGAATCCAGCACGGTATGTAGCGCTAGTGGTAGAGTGCTATGCAGCAGCTTGACCAGGCATGGATCTACCGACTTAATTATTCCAGACGACACAATGACTCTGTCATGTTCTAGGGTAAGATAGCCCAGTAGACTTGTATAATAGGCCTAATTTCCCGACCATAGACAGCGACGCATCTATATCATCTATGGGGTCTATAGGTCATGGTTGTCTCTTACTATATAGAAAGCCATGTGGTTGTTTGCTAACAGAGATATCATAAACATATTGCTATTTTTTACATCATAATAATGATGTAAAATATCGAGAACTACTATTTTTCTCGGCGGTACGTAGTAGACGATTGCCTTACTTTTCGGCGATATGGATTTAAACATATTTATGTAACATTTTTTTTAAATAAAGACTTTAACTACCTTGAAATACGATTAAACTTTAACTAAAAAAATTGGCAAACTCCGAGTTATGTTTAGTAATCTGAGGATAAGTATTTCATCTAGCTACATTATGGTCATAATAATACTCAAATTTTAAATCAAACAGCGACAGGCCCAATATATCGTCGTAATATAATAATGTTTTTGTGTTGGAAGTTACTTACAAGCTAAATTTAAACGTGGAAACAAAATAACTATGAAACAAACTTTATAATTTACTTGACAACATAATATATTCCAGGTGCAGGTTTCAAGACCTCGTTAACACTTGAAAGAGAATCAATTACAACACAAAATAAGCTTTTAAATTGTCAAATTTACTCTACTCTAGTAAATAAATATAAATTTACTCTAGTAATTAAAAAATATGTGAAATAAGTTGTATTTTGTCATTAACGGCCGTAAAATTGCTTTTTATGGTGTTTTATATATTTAAAACATCGTACTCATCACAATACTTGAGTGCAATTATAAATAACTAATATGACAGAATTGAGACTAATTGCGGGCACAGACCCTAAAACTTTACACTCTTTTTTGTAATTCAACAAAAACTAGGTAAGAAATTTTAAAGAGCCGTTAAAGAAAAGGAAACAAATTCAGGCTTTATTAATGTGTTGAAAACGTCGTCACTGCTTTCTTTTTTGCGGCGCTCGTCGTTGTCTCATAGGTCATTAAATATTGTATCGTTTAGCAGTCTTTTAAATATAACAGGATGTTTTCAATTTCGCCGGTTTCAGTTTTATAAATTAGTTTCTCGCGCCTTATAACTTTAAAATTTAAAATCTGAATCCCTATTTACTTAGGTTTTAATTTAGCTTTTTAGAATCCCTGTGTAAGCAAGATTTCATGATTGCAAGTATGGAAAATGTTTATCATATAAAGTGACACAATATTTTTGAAGTGAAAATTTCTTTAGCGGCGCTTTGCACTTTTCTTGGAATACTTAAAAACTTCTAAACTCGCGTCAGGACACGTGGCCTAATCGAAAATTCGTAAGACGGATGGAGAGTAAACAGCCGGCGCGGCGTAGGATAGGAAGTATCCTCCTCTCTTTCTACGGCGCGGCGAAAAAGTATGCCTACTCCTGGTGTTTCGTTTAGACGGCTCAGGGCGCTTGCGCGAATGTTAGTGTTGTCATGTTTATGTACGATAGCGCAATAAATGAATATTGTATCCTACCACATGAGTGATAGTACTTTCATACAGATAATCAACGCAATTCGTGCAAAATTACTCCCTAACCATTCCAAAATATCAAAAATGCACAAAGTTATTATTCAAGTTTTCACTTCTGCTGGCACTCCCGGAGTGTAACCCGTCGTTTTTTTTACTTATGTCGTCGGGGTGTTAACTTATACATCCGAAACTACAACAACGAAAACATTCCGACTGAGCCAGACATTGATACCTCTATTTCTAGATGTTTGATGAATTTACTTTTAAATTAACATAGGTACCTGTAGTTTTTGTATCAATAAGTATCGTTATTTATTTAGCTAAGAGCTATTTATTTATTTTATTCTTCATACAGAGCTTTTAAGGAATTTATGGTCACAAACGACCTTAACAATTGTGACTTTAGGAGAGACAATTATTATTATAACTTAACCAAATCTCGGCAACAGTTAGCTACGGCGTGTTTGTAAAAACGAGCCATTTGCAGTATTTACCTGTAACATCATGTGTATTTAGCATTTTACAAAAATAAAGAACATTACATAAATCGAGACCGCCAAGTACATTTTAAAACCATGTTTGGATTTCATTTCTTGCTGTCAACTGGGGATGTGCCGCACACACCAATGGCCGGAACTGTACGACTCCAGTCTATAACCATCGCTATGATGGATGGTGTAATGCATACGAGGCAAGAACGGAATGATTGATGCGAATACTACTATTAACTTGGCCATAATGTACGCCCCGTAGTTTGGAGCTCGAAATAACGACGCTATAATCATTCAAAAGTACCCCTTGATATTTTATTTCAACTTAATGCATTCGCTTTAAGATCAAAAACTCGTCGCTCGAATCACGAATAGGCGCAACTGTTTTCTTACAACATTAAAGGACAGCGAAATAAAGAAATCACCGATAAGTTTCATGGCCATTCAAGATTGTTTTATAAGTTTAAACAGAATGCTACTTTCAAAATAAATTTAACCCTTGATGTTTAGTTATTAAAATATTTCCACTAGCTTTATTATATTTTTTTTTCTAGTTCCCCTGACTTAATCAAGGCCCTTGTTTACTATGTTCTTATTTGTTTACATGGATATAAGGTAGTTGATTTATTTGTTTTTTATGGTTTTTTATCTATTTAATATTTTCTGAATTTATATTTATGCATTTAATTATGGGTTTGGGATTTCTAATTTATTACAGTTTATTATGCTGTTAAGTGTGCAAAGAGCTATTTATCTATTTGTTGCTATTATTTGTTACTTTATATTGATTTATATCTTTGATGTTTATATGTTGATACAAGGTATGCTATGATACATTGTTCAACATAACTTATTTTTCTTTTTTATGTTTAATACAAATTTTATGTTGCTTCTACATTTTACTTATTTTTAATTAACTGTTTATTTATTATATTAGGAGGCATAAGATTTTTTTGTCAAAAGACATCACGTCAAGTCAAACTCAAAATGGGCATTTTGTTGGTTACGCCTTTTCGTGATTCGACCGACGAACTGTTTCACTGTCTGAAAAATCAACTACAGCCACCGTCCTTATATCACTTTAAAATTTCTTGGCCCTTTTTTTAATGAAAAACTTGAGACTATTCATTTTTGTCATTTCATTTTATTAAGTAAACGTTCTTTAATTTGAAAATGTTACAAATAATTATTAGGGGATTTCTAATGGTAAAAGATAGGAATGCATTTTCCTTACCCATTTGTATTAAGTTTTTAATCATCGATTAGAAAGTAAATTGATATGTATACTTTTTATAATATATGATCATCTAACTAACATGTACAGATATCCAGTAGTTACTAAAGCTTCATAAGTTCTTAAAAAGATTTTAGAAGAAAGATTGTATTTCACTGTTTGCTGTCGCCTGGAATGTTTTCGTACGGCACACTAATGGTTGGAACTGTACCTACGTCTATAGACTATAGTCTATAGCAGGGGTGGGCAAACTCTTTTGACCGCGGGCCGGTAAGTTAAAAAAAATCTAGTGGCGGGCCAGTCAATTATAATTTATCTTGAGGCGGGCCGGTTTATTAAAACACCTAAAAATAGCAGTAAATATTACGATAATAAAATGTTATATAAAGATAACATAAGACATTTTTTATTTTATATTACAATCCTCTATTAAAATAAAATCTATTTATGAAGTCTTAGCATATAGAAATACGCAATATATATGTTTGAAGTATCGATTTAGTACCTTAATTGTTCAAATTTCTATGGTCTTTTAACATTTCGACCATTATTTCTTTAAGAGTGTTCACATTTTTTCTGAAAAAAAGCCCTCGGCGGGCCGGATTAAAACCTCTCAAGGCCGGATCCAGCCCGTGGGCCGTAGTTTGCCCACCCCTGGTCTATAGCATCGTTTTGATGGATGGTATAATGCACACGAAGCAATAACGAATTGATTTACGCAGCCTGCGGTCGCCACTTCAGAATATATCTTGCTACCAAAATCCTGTATATTAACAAAAAGTCAGCAAGAGAACATTATAAAATAGTGTTTACTAAATATAAATTAAATGCGTTAAAGGGACCATTACTTTAATTAGTTTAGTGTCACTACTCATGTACCAAAATATACACCGGGATACTTAAAATTGGAATATACATTTTACATACATGCCACACTTAAATAATAGAAACCTTCTTTCGCAATGAGGAATATGTAAGTCGGCCATGGACTCATGATTATTAGTTGGACGAAACCGCGCTCAATGACTAGTAACTTCATAAATAATGCAAAATTATAAACCATTAATACTCGCAAATGAAACTGCAGTTCAAATTGATCACCATAAAGAACAGCTATAAATTAAGTCTAATATAAGCAATTATGCCGCAAATTCAGAATAATTATGTTCCCCGTTATACAATTACAGAGAGATTAGTTGGTAAACTTATCGTGCGGTCAACCGATTTATCGATCAGTTTATCCTATCAACTGAAATTTAGACCCCCATTAGTGTAAGGTAATCGAGTTTCGGTGAACGTACTGCTGTGGACTCGCTGAGTGGAATTTACGACCATAACTTCGTAGGGGATGAAATAGGGATTCGATTTAGAGGCACGTAAATGACGTTCTTTATGACGTCATCGCGTCAAGCGCGAGTCACTGATTGAAAATTGGCAATACACGGAGCTACATCTAAGTATCGTAGATTTTTGAGTTAAGTGTTTATGTGTTGTACATGTGTTTAACGTTTTAGATTCACGGATATCAAAATACATTTTGTTAAACAGCAGAAATATAGCAAATCATGAGGTTTTACTATAAATTAATTATTACTTCATGTATAAAGCATCTATTCATACTACAGACTAAGTTATTTAAATAACTAACTATATCTCGCGGCTTTACCCGCAATCATTTAAAATAAAGTCCCCCGCCGTGTCTGTCTGTCTGTTCGCGATTTACTCGAAAAATAGGTACTGAACGAATTTTCATTCGGTTTTCAATAATAGACAGAACAATTTTTGAGGAAGGTTTTAGTGTATAGTAAGTTTATGTTTTGTACAAACCAACGATATTAGTTCAATATGTCGACAAAAAATAAGCCGATCGGGAGGTTTCCTCGAAAACGCTGCCAAAACCTTTTGAGTTTTAACAAAACAATGTATGGTGGGATTTTTCCTCTTCGATAGATCTCAAAAAAAAAGTAAGCGGTGGTATATGTCTACCTTTAAAGAATAACCCACAATAACCGTTTAAACAGTAAAATGAAGGTTTACTTTTGAACATATTTTTAACAATACAGTATTAACCCTTAGTCAAATAAATTTGTTAGATACGTTATGCGTGTAATTTAGATCAAAATTGCCTTTTACACTATCAGAAAAAATTAACAACTAATGAATTATCAAAAAGTTAAAATCTCCGGGCGCAAAACTAAATATCGCATTATATTAGTAGGATTTTTATACTTGAATAACCGAAGCGAAGCGAGGGCGGGCAGCTAGTCACTTATAATTTATTGTTTTGTAAATAGCCTACCGGTTTCACATTCTGCAAATAAGCCATTTACACTGTGATATATTTTTTCTTAAAGCCAGTCGGCAAGCTTTTTTCGAAATCTTTTTAGAGACAGCCATTTGAAACAATCAGTTATTTGATTATGTACATAATAATTTTACAAATGGTAAACAAGGCAACAACT
>NJDD01000163.1:146757-168212 GCA_002245505.1 Calephelis nemesis
ATTACATATCGTTTTTAAACACTTATTAAAAACTGTAAAGATCCTAATTAAATCAACAAAAATTACAAAAATAGCCATGCCATGTTGCAAAACTGAGGAAACGTATCCATGATAAGCTAAGAGAGATGCGTTTAAGCCTACCACTTCTCTAATTCTTCTCAAAATATACACAAACCTATTAATTTTATCACAAACATACTCAATGCATTTTCCAATTACAAAATTTACCAGTTTTAGAAAATTCGTTAAGTCTACACTCTCTACATTTGTATTATTTTAAACTACATCTAATTTTTCATTATCTTTATAATGTGGCTAAATTCAACTAGATTTGTTTTGGACAGGTTTATATTTAAATTAGTATCACAAAGCTATCCTGCAACTTTATTCAAGGTTTCAGCTGATTCTTTTAAATCATTTTTACTTTTACCAATGATGAAAGTCAAATATCATTCGCAAATAAAATAAAATCATTCTCATACTTCCTAAACTTTTGTCTCCATAAATTTTTTTTATTGGGTCTGAGGCATCTAGAAATATTTTCTACATTGTAAATTAAATCACAACATTGAATATACTGTCCGTATAAAAACCTACATAGCACTCATATGTTAAGTGGGTTAAGTACCCTATTAATTTCAGGCCTAATAAACATTCATTCGAGTTATGGTATACGGCAGTTCAAATATATTACGCACAATAAATTCACAAGCTGTGAAATAATATCAACATAATACGTATTACGATGTATATTGTTATGTAGTGGGTACTAAGGTATCGTAATATATTATTACACGTATATTATAAATTAATAGCCCGCATTTGCCGCCAAAATATACAGAATACCTTTGCTCATATTTTACTCGTAACGCGTTTACTCTTTTTCGTATTTTTCAATAAAATTTAACCCAGAAATATTTAAATGTTAGTTCGTCTGTTATTTGTTTGTGTTTATCACACGATTCGTTTCTAACTATAATTCAATTTTGGTAATATTTTTTCTTAATATTTAGATAGTTTAGCCTCATTTTTGTATATTTATATGTATTGGTTATACCTTTATATGTTTTTGAGCGTGAAGCGTCTGAAAGCTAAATGAACAACGACAGTCTGATTGCGGGTTTATCAGATGTTATTATAGGTGTAAAAGGCTGATGTTTCTTCGTTGTCGGTAATTCGTTAATCAGACAGGTCGCCGTAATAGCTGACGAACATAATAATGTATATGTCTTCTTTTAGAAAAGTTTCTAAGTCTTTTATTTTGTACGTCATGTTCAAATAATTGGAAAATTTGAACATGCAAGAAACCCACTTCACATTAATCTGACATGCTCGAGTAAGTATATTTTAAGCCAACAAAATTAAGGTAAACTAACCTACATGCACGCCACAAGAATTGATCAATTTTGATGTAGGTGTTTAACCATGTTTTTTGAATTATGTGTTGCTAACTTCGCGGGTTTTACAACTTCACCATTTCTTTTATTTAGCCATGATCTCCCATGTCTTCATTTGATGAGCCTTAGTAATGAAAATTATACCTACCATGCGTTTAAATTATTGTCGCAGTTGTCTATGAGTTATGTAAATATAAATCATGTCACCCGTTTGTATGTTAATTTTTCTATGAGAACTTTCTAAATGCATAATATTATTTTGGAAAATCGTCATTAAAATAATGAAGATTTTAGTAAATGTGTCAAAATAACTGACAATACAGTTCAAAGTTTGTCAGTCAAAGGAAATAGCAACTTGGAACTCGGAAAGTAGACAGACATACATTTTATTTCTAGCTGATTTTTTCACAAATACTTCAGCTTAATCTTTCACTTACTATCGGGGAGTGGAGCAGTAAGCGTTTTCTTGTCGATAATAAAAACAAATAAAATGGCTAACCAACAGAAGTCCAAAATAACCGTTTTCTTCTCAATAGCATCCTAGCAATATACACAATTACTTTGTGTGATATATATTTTCAATAGACGTCGGGTAATGTAGTGTGAACCAATACAAGAAGTCCATTAGTACTACAGATGTAGCGATTTATTCCTGCTCACTAAACACGGGTCTTACGGCTTATGTAACATCTGCTGGGGCTTTCGGATTATGTTTTGTATTGATGCATATTATATGAATATATTAAATATAAAGAAGCTTTAGGTAAGTAATAACCGATATCCGTAACCTGCTTTTATACTAACTCTTAAACCATAAATATAAAATTTTTTATGTCAAAATTTTCATTAAAATTTGTCAATTTCATAGTTGATATAAACATTCTTGAATTTTAATTTGATTTTTAACTTTCGTTTAGTGAAACGTCAGTCTGACATTGACCTTAAGGTTTTTCTGTCACTGTTACTTTAAAGTAACAAAATCATTATCTAGGATGATTAGTAAGATGAATTAGAATTTAACAAAAATTACACCTCAGTTTTTCCAGGTAAATCGCAATATTCAGACACGACTACTCTATGACAAATCTTATATATAAAATTCTCGCGTCACAGTGTTCGTTCCCGTACTCCTCTAAAACGGCTTGACCGATTCTCATGAAATTTTGTGAGCAGATTGAGTAGGTCTGAGAATCGACCAACATCTATTTTTTATACTCCTAAGTGATAAGCGTGACTCACCCCAAATTTTTTTACTAAAATCACTTTAAAAATATAGCAGCACAACGTCTGCGGGGTCAGGTAGTATTATATAAAATGCTGTCATATAAACCTAATTAATTATGACGTACGGTACTATTCCCAACTTTAAGCATGGTAAAACATAGTAAAAACATAAAATCATTATTTTTAAATATTATCATGTTCAAGTATCTTAATATGGTATTATTAATAAGTACGATAGTCAACGAATTTAAATCAATACAAGAAACCCATTAGTACAACAGATTTATCCATGCTTATTATCCTGCTCAGTAAACACAAGTCTGTTCGCAGCTGTAATTGCTAGAGTATTATGTTTTGTTTGTAATTGTATATTTTGGAGGATTTAATCCTCTAGCAGTTTCCCGCGGTTTCGCCATCGTGTTAACCCGAAATCTTGACTAGACAAATGTTAGTACCTATAATTTATTAAACACTATTGAATATTATCCATGACCACTAAAAAGATTTACAAAATCGATTTAATAATTTTACTGATTTCATTCTAAAACTAACTTTGTAATTTACAATATATTATATATTTTGGTATGAATAACATAGTTCGGTTCTAGTGTTTATTCATTGATTTTCATCCGTAACATGTAAACATTACATTTTTTTTAAACACTATGAATGTAGTTTACATAAAGATATTTCAGCTGATTTAGTTTCAGTTCTTGGACTTGACTGCATGAGGTCCCGGGTTCGAATCCCGGGTCGGGCAACAAAACGGATTTTTTCAATTTCTAATAAAAAAAATGTTGCTCGGGATTGGAAATGTGCTCGGTTGGCGATAGGCTTACCACCTATCACATTGTGGGACTTAGTGTATTCGGCTAGTCGTGGGTGCCCTGGTGGTGGTGATGTTGGTGGTGGTGGTGGTGGTGCCTCTGCCTACTTTTTCGGGGATATGGGCGTTATCTTCACTACTATACTATTATTAAATATATGTGACATTGTTCCAGAGATCGGTGTATAAAACATTCGCCAAAATAATACTGCTTCTGCTGTTGTATTTATTCGTTCCTTCATGTCTGCAAATTTGACCAAGCCATCAAGTTATTTAAATTGTGGTAACCATTTACAAACTTTCCTGAATCCTTTACTCAAACTTGTTCAAAACAGATTTAATATAATTTATATACTATGATTTCTTTGGTTTTACGTCATCATAGAATCTATACTTGTAAAACCTTTTGAAACTAAAATAAGTTTTAAAGCAATTTGAAACCAGCGAAAGCCATTAAATTCTAACCTTCTATCTGCTGCAGATAAAGTATCAGTTCAATGAATATGTTTTATTACCCTCAGACAGTATCCATTGAGCGTGAAGGTGATATGAAGATGACGACAGAATTAACTAAAATACTCGCAGTTATAATTCGATTTAGCTTAGAAGGTTGGCATGTTCATGGCATGGTTAGCATGTTTTCCCCGTGTTGGTCCGGGCTCCTTTGAAGATTAGACCATCTGCTTTCCTGCTAGGCAGCTCGTAAAAGGCGAGCGAAGGCTTACTGTCACTAACACCGCGACACCTGACTAGGTAGTAGAGTTTCGCAGCGACTCAACCGGATTGGTACCACCGCCTTACCTATTCCTGCCGCCATAACGTCATGACGTGTTCCGGTTCGGAGGGTAAGGTAGCCGGTAAACTTACTTTTGCTCAAGGCCTAACATCCCGGCCTCAGGTTGGCAGCGCACCATTACCACCTTTGGTGTCTCTAGGCGGCGCAAATTTCTTACCATCAGGAAATCCGTCTGCTTGTTGCCTTCCAATATCATAAAAAAAAAAATGTTCAGTTTCGTAGCCCAATCGATGCGGAAGGCTACTGGTTATCGTCAGGCGTAGGAAACAGTAAGTTTATATCTATTCATTGTGTAAGATTTTGTTTATTAAATCTAGGATGTCAAAGATATTTCAGAATAATAATAATCGCCTCTGTGGTCTAGTGGTTCAGTTGTCGGACGTGACTGTGTGAGGTAATGGGTTCGATTCCCGAGTCGCGCAACTAAAAGAAAATTGGTTGTTTCCAATTTCCTAATAAAAAAACATTGCTTGGGATTGGATATGTGCGCAGTTGGTGATAGGCTTGCTATCTATCACATTGTGGGACTTAGTGTCTTCGGCTAGTATGATGTTGGACCGCTAGACCACAGAGGAGGTAAAAACTGTATTCTTAAATAACATTGCTTGGAATCGGATTAATGCCCGGATATCGATTGGCTTGCCTGCTATCATATTCTGGGTATTAGTGTTTTTGGCTAGTCATGCCCTGATTGTGCCTCTGCCTACCTCTTCGGTATATGGGCGTAAAGATACTTTTTTTTATAATATCGTGGGCTTCATTTTCAAACCTTGTAACTTCAAAATTTTCGAGATGTTGATTTTAATGTCATCTAGTAAAAAAAACATATTTATCTATCTAGTATAAATATATCATATTTACAACAAACACTAGCATTTATAATATTTTAATGTAAAATAAGTTATTTGTCTATTTTTTTATTGTTAGTTATTTAATAAAACAGTTTATTCTTCCTCCTGTAAAATTTTACCAAATGGAGATACGGAGTTTGAAAATTAAACCAGCGATATACTGAATTGCAAATAGGACCATTTTCAACATTGTTATTTCAGTCCATCCATGTCTTCATATTTCCAGTACCCAAAGTATTGTGTTCTGGTTGCTGATAAAGGTAACTAATAATAATAATAATTAATAATAATAAAAAAAAATTAAAAATAATAATTGTTTTTTATTTAATTTAATTTAATTATTAATAATAATAAAAATAATAATTGTTACTAACACATTACACAATTATGGATCTATGGTCTGAAATACAATTATTATTATTATTATTATATTATAAAGGTGCGCGATAGCATAATGTAGCATGGTAGGGTAGCAAGTAGTAACTTTGTGCTATAGTAGGTAGGAACATTTACTTCTTACGTGTAAATAGATGACGGTTTATAATCTACTACATCACACGGAAATTGGTGTATTAAAATTGCTCGGGTTTTTAATAATAAGAGAAGTTAAGTTAAAATCTCAGCAGTATTTGATTCACGTCGTTTTATGGGTAAATATATCGAACAGGACGCGCCTCTTCTGGTGGTAAGAGACGACCATGAAAATAAAAAATGAAATGAAAATTAAATTTATTTATTTACTGAATATGGGTGTTAGAAGTTGTTACAAAAGTTCTTTGTCAATACCAATACATTCTACATACTCTATTGTGGTGTGCAAATATTTTTAAAATTTGATAAATTTGGTATTTAGATTTATAACATTCTTTTTTTAATATTTAAACAACAAAAATATGATTAGGTTTAACCCTAACTACCATAAACTACCACCGTTTCCAAACCTAGCTAGTCAGAAGAAGAAACGTCAAAACTCCCCGGCAAACAGGATTAACTGCCATTTATTGATTCCATAAATGTGATGGCGGCGTTGCCTGTCCTGACACCGACGTGTTTTTGGTGTATGCAGATCTAGAGAAACTGCCATTTTCAAAACGTCAGCAACTTTCGACACTGTGAAACATACAGTACACAGTACATTCAATACATAGTGTTGAAACGGTAAGTAGAAGGAGTGGCAGAAATAACAGAAGATAAAGTAAACTGCCATTTCCGAACCGTCTACAATTTTGATACTATATAAAAGATGGTAAATGGATGTGGTCTAGCGGTTCAGTTGTTGGATTTGACTGCACGAGGTCCTGGGTTCGAATCCCGGGTCGGGCAACAAAAGAAAATTGGGATTTTCCAATTTTCTAACAAAAAAAATGTTGCTCGGGATAGGATATGTGCCCGGTTGGCAATAGGCTTGCCACCTATCACATTGTGGGACTTAGTATCTTTGGCTAGTCATGGGTACCCTGGTTGTGCCTCTGCCTATTTCTTCGAGGATATGGGCGTGAAGACACTTAAGTGGGAAGAGTGACAGGAATAGAAAAAGCTGCCGTTTTCTTAAGGTTCCAAAAGAAGGAGATGACTGAGGCTGGCAGCATCGCTTCAACTAGGTAGGCAATACATTGGAATGTTGAATTAATTTAAATTAACAGCAGGATAATAAAAAAATCATCGAGTCGACATACAAGTTTTCATAAAAACTCATCTTTTTTATTTTCCATTTCTTCCATCTATCACTTTTTTATCTTTCTTTATTTAAACACACTTATCTATTGTACTTGTTATATAATTTACTAATAATTATACTTACATATGACTACCTAAAGTACCTTTTCTAGTAGGCGGCGGTGCTAGGATTAATATGCGAGGCAAATAGACCCTATCCTCTGAACTGGAACGCGACATTGATAGACATTCACATTGCGTCAATAGGAATAAGTAAGTCTGGGACAATTTACTCAGGTGATTTGCTGCACAGTTATCTACCACTAATGGTCTTATTGGTAAAGAACTAATTTATCTGTGTTCATTTCTTGCGACCTGTTAGGTAGGAATAAAGGTGGACTATATGATTTTAAATGTAAACCGTCGCGTATTATTAACATTTTTTTAATCATTTATACGGGATACCCACAACACATTTTTATTTTGTTTGTCGATACAACTGTGCAATTAGAACGAAATATTAATATTATAAATGCGAAAGTTTGTATGTATGGATGTATGGATGTATGGATGTTTGTTACTTTTTCACGCAAAAACTACAAAGCCGATTACGATGAAATTTGGTATGTAGGTAGCTGAAGACCCAGAATAACATATAGGCTACTTTTTATCCCGGAGTTCCTGCGGGATTGGGACTTACGTGGGTGAAACCGCGGGGCGCAGCTAGTACAAAATAAAAAGACCTCGTGAGTATCTCGTATAAGTAATTAAAAAAATATAAAGGTATACATACTTTACATTACATGGGCAATAATATACCCTGCTGACTGAAAAAAATATCTGTTTAGATGTTGTCTGTTAACTTGTATACGGAGACAAAGAAGTGGACTATATTTACTCGTGATAAAAAACAAAATCATAAAAAATAAGTATCCTTTGAAATGTTCAAAACCTGAAGATATGTTAATCGTTCGGTTCAATTAACAGAAGCCCCAAGTTTGAAGCGGCACGCGAAAAGCCGTGAGCAACGCCTAGTTTCAAATCCAGGAAACTTCCAGTGAGTGAAACTTTTCTCGTAAAACTCAGGATAACTGCAATATAGAAGACGTCACTTAGCATTAACTACCACGGCTCGGTTCCTCATAAAAATGAAAGGTTTATTATTCCATTTGCGCCAAGCTTTATATCTCCTACACACAGCTATTTTTGTCGCGTAAAGATATTGTTAGCCGTAGGCTGTGTTTACGTCTGTAAAGAACACATGAATACAAAGTAGTAAAGGAATTCCTAATTAAAACTGTGATCCAAAATAAGTGATAAGGTTTTAAGATGACCGATTTTCTGAAAACTGTTGGAACGTAAGTTTGTAGACATAAATAGTAATTAATTTAAGTGGAGTGAAACTGAAACAAAAAGACTTAAATTTAATTACCATGTCGCTATTTGATAATACTTTTTTGAAACATTACTCTTTCTATTTTTATTCTTTTAATATTTGAAATTTTGAGATGTTCCCATATACATTTTATAATCTTACTTTAGTGACACATAGTGACAGTCCTCCAATATAATGGAAGGTACATCAAACTTTTGAAAAATGAAAAAAAATGAAAATGAAAATTTTTTTCATTATTAGTTGTAAACTGTAAAACTAAAAACTGTATAATAATTAATAAAACTGTATAATACCATTTGTCTGATCGTGATCAAATTTATATGGGACTTCTACCCAAAAAATAATATATCGTTATTGGCCGAGTAATCTCGTAACAAATATATGAAAGAAACATACAATCGAAATAATAAACTTGATCCTTTTGGAGACGGTTATAAAACAAAAAATTTTGTAAAGAAGTATTAGGTTATGCGAAACGACGAATGTATTGTATTTTTGTTATTATATTAAAGCTGTAACCAGATTCGTTAATTTAAAAAAAAAGGTTAAAGAAACATAGTTATTAGCAATATGAAAATTACATTATTAATAATACAACGAAAATATAATTAATTAATACACACGTTTTTTTTTGACACACAAAATCACAAAAACACAAAATCAACGTGGATCTCGGTAAAGTATGTAACAAGTCGTAAATAGGAAATCTAGGAAATGAGGTTACTGATGTGTGTAGTGTAAAATCATCAATTATTGTATTTGATATTTTCCATCGTCGGCGCTTGGTAAAACTTCCAAATATTCATATTTTTAAATGAAGAAACACTTGTACTGTTTTACATATCACTTAAAATTTTATTATTTTATAAATAATAATAATAATATTTTATAAATTATAAGCGATACGTAAAACAGTACAAGTGTTGAAACATTTTGTTTTTTTCTTTACCTTCAAATGTAATCCTCTTCACCCACTCAACTTTTATATTTATTGACCAACAAAACAGCTATCAAGTATAAAGACAATAATTGATTCATATTTTTAAATGAAGAAACACTTGTACTGTTTTACGTATCACTTATAATTTATTATTTTATAAATAATAATAATAATATTTTATAAATAATAATCATAATATTTTATAAATTATAAGTGATACGTAAAACAGTACAAGAGTTTCTTCATTTAAAAATATGAATCAATTATTGTCTTTATACTTGATAGCTGTTTTGTTGGTCAATAATTAAGTTGAGTGGGTGAAGAGGATTACATTTGAAGGTAAAAAAACATAATAAATGGTATTTGAAAGAGATTTAGCCAGAACGAATGTAATTTATTTGTAGTTGATGATATAGTGCTGGAACAAGTGAACGAAATTGTTCATCTTAGTTGTGTTACCAGCAGAGATGGAAGGCACACTGTGAATTTACAAAGGAAATTATATGTGCTGGGAATAAAGCGCTAGGCAAGCTATTTTAAAGCGAGATTTTGAAAGACTCAAAGTTGCTAGTGTCACTTTGCATAATTCTGTGACTAATCCAACGTTGCTGTGCTGAAGCGAGAGTTGGGAATGTCATAAGATTATGCCCAATGTATTGGACATACTCATTTTGACCAATATCACTTTGGTCAAAATGAAAGCGTAATAGAAAATCTGTGGTGTAATTCCTGACTGTATTCGTAATTCGTAATATTCGAAGAATGGGGTTGAAAGAAAGTGTTATTGTGTTAAAATGAGAAAGAGCATGCACTACTGGTTTGGTCTTGCGGAAAGAATGGCAGTTTAATAAAGTAGACATACAATGAACTGAATATACAAGCGATTGTGGGTGGATGTAGGTACCCAGGAAGACCTAGATTGACAATCCACAATGAAATTGCTCAAATATCATGACCGAATGATGTCGAAATTCTCCGGAACTGGCGTGTTTGTATGAAAAGAGCAAAGAAAGGGGAGGAAGCCAGAAAGGTCAGCAAGTGTAGTGAGAATTGGAACTCGATCCTTTCTGCCTAAAAAGGAAGTTGGCGTGAAGATACATGTAAAACAAAATTTTCAATTACACGACGTAAACAAAAATTGTACAGTCTATATCTTACTAAAATCAGATCAAACGAAGAAACACAAAATCAACGACTTAAAAACCATAAGTACACGCCAGTAATATGTAAATTGTTTTATATATAGAATAACATATACAAAATGTGATGTGAGTAAATAAACCCACATTAAATTAAACTCGAATAAACCACGAAACAATTTCAAAGATTGTATCTTCGTAACTGTCGTATCTTGTTTGATGGGAAAGTAAAAAGGGTTTGATTGCCTTTTAAATGGATTGTTCAAGTGTAAACGTACAGCCGGCATGTCAAACCTCGAGTGAAATCTGCTTAACGGACTTAGCTTTTACAATCTTATTACACGAATATCAGCAGCTCGCGTTTCCAACTGAGTTTTACAAATACTACCTCCCCTGTGAGAACCTCTTCACGGGAAAGGATAAATATCTGCACATGAAAGTTTTTCATTGGTTAAGCTATTAACGACGACGATGTTCAGAAGACGGAGTGACAAAAATTTAATGAATTATTTTTTTAATTTTAAAATGCGGTAACTAGCTATTGAAATATTCTAGTAATTTAGATACTTGATTATTTTACTGTTAAAGTCTGTCAAACTAGATGGTAGAGCCATGTAATAAGTCGCAATTCGCAGGAATTAGTACCACTGTTGGGACTATTACTTTGTAGCTTAATTTTTGCATCCGCTGACATATACTGTATTCTGTATCTATAGTAAGTATATATATATATATATAAAGGAGTACATTGAATGTGGTTACATAAATAGGCATTCAAAAAATAATAAACTCTTTTTAATTTGAAAGTTTTTATATATTCGTTCAATGTGCATGCACTATATAATGATATATAAAAAGGATCTGTTTTATTGAAACAGAAGTCTTATTTTATTAAATTATTTACAAAAATGTCGACACGCGCAATTGTATGGTCCATGTGTATAAACTTTTTGTAAATCTGATTTTAAATACAGTGTTTTTGCCGTGACATGACCGGACAGACGTCGCGCAGGTAGTTCTCCAACATTGTTCTTGTCAACGAGTGGTAGACAAGGGCGGTGGACCATTTAGGTTGGCGACTAAAATCTTGGTTCTATCACTAAAGATGACAGATTAATTATTTTAAATATAATTGAAATGTATGCCTGGTGAGTGGTGTGTGCGGCCACTAAATTTCGATAAAAGATTGATTGTACATTGACCGTCCTACCACAAAAAAAAGACACACGTCTAAGCACCATACAAAATTAATATCTTGAAGAAAACTTGTTACACATACACATGGTTGACGTGGCAGTATGAGGTTGATAATACAATTAAGACAATGTTTAAAACTTAAACTTTCACTATTTTGAACTTAGATGAATCAATCATAAACTATTGTAATGTAGACATTTCTAATATAAAAATTCATAAAACTGGGTACATAAATATTTTCTTTCTGTTATTTATAAAGAAATTATGTTTAGCAATGTGAGTATTTTGAAAATAGCAGTAAACAGTTATATATACGTAATAGTTATTAGTAATTACACATTTAGGAAATGTGTTACAAACAGTACTACAAATTACAAATGAATCAAAACTTGAGGACAAGAATTTTACGTTGACTGATCATTCATATTATTTAAAATTGGTATTTGGTAGGACGAACGATTTCAGATAAAAAAACTTTAATCAAGCCTACTTGGATCCATTACAATCTCATAGAGACGCTTGAATTAAATTTGTATGTTTGGATAGATCTCGTGAATACCATTTTTGTGAATTCCGCTTTGAAATACTATAACTAGTTAATCATTATTAAGTATCATCTTTTCATAACTCAGGAAACTTGACGCCAAAAAAAATATTTCATGAAAATGAAAATTGTTTTACCATTCAATGCCTGACCCGCTAGTCTCTTAATATCAAACTGAAGGGTATTTTTAAGAAAATGTTTCAATATCACAATGTAGCGAAATATCTATAATATTAAAATGAATAGCTAAATGTGTTGGTAAGCGCATAACTTCCGAATGACTGGACCGATTTGGCTAATTCTTTTTGTACTGTTTTAGTTATTGGCAGGACAAGGTTCTTATCTTAGGAAAAATGGGAAAACAATATTTTAATGATTCCCATACAAACTGAACGGGTTGAACATAGTTCGCCGGAGCAGCTGGTATATAATATATATATAGTACCTAGTACCACATTTACGATATCCCATAGTTCCATAATAAGTTATTTTTCATTTCATTTGAATTTATGTTATATACTCGTATAAGTTATTTAAGGTCTTCTGTTAACAATCAGACGTGAAAATGATTTTAATGTCACGATTAATGCCTAAATATTTATAAAAAAATACAGTTTAGCATTAAAAAATTTAATGTCCTTAATATTAGTAAAACATAAATAAAAAAAACTATGTAAACAAAACTTATTTACGGATACGAGCCATGTTTAAACTGAAACTATTAGCGCTGAAGCTTTAATGTCGTCAAAGCGTTTTCATAATCGTTGACACACTCCATTGATTATTGGAAAATTCACTAAAAGCTGTAGACTGTAGTAAACATTTAGTGGGTTAACTTTTATGGTGATTTTATTTAAATTTACACAACATTTTATGTAACGGGAAAAATGTTTTCTTTTATAAACATATAAAATGTGACTGCACATTGGCGACATTTAGTGAGGACATTAGGTGGCAATTACAAAACACACGATTCAATAATTTATTCATGAAAACTTCAATTGTATTTTTAACCGAGTGAACGCGTAACAAGTATATAAAAAACGTGTAGTCGTATAGATAGCCTCTTTTATTATCAAGTTGGTTTAAAATTAAATAGTATCATAAGCTTGAACTAAAAAAATATAAATACACATCAAATTAGCTTTAAAACGTTTTTTTTTTTGAATGACTAATGTGTTGTCAACCTCGCGGTTTTTACAACTTCACCGGGCTTTACATTGAAACATCGAAAATAGAGTAGTATGGGATCGATATAGATAACAACAGCTCGATGCTGCAAAGTAATGCCAATAAGGAACTAAACTTATTAGTTATTACACTAGTAATGTTGAAGTTCCGGTAATCAGTTAACCCTAATTTATACTTTTAATATAAACCCTTTTGCAGTGGGTACGTTGCTGGCTATACCGCGAAATGTCTTTTCATCGTATTATAAAAAAGGAGCTTCAAACGTTTTACATTAATAAAACAAAATTAACAGCATACAATTTATTATTTGCAAAAGACTTTTCACATCGTACAAACAAAAATATGTAATTGCTCATAAACTCAGCATTTCTGTGAAAGCTATTACAAAAACTTGCATTTAATAAGATTTTATTAACAGTGAAATGTAGTACAAGAGGTTTTATATCAATTATTCTGGTCTAATTCCAGATTACGTTTATTTAATACTTAATGCATACAAAGGGAACTAACTCGGAATCCCGAGAATGAATTATATTTCTCAGTTTTAAAATGTTATGCAGCTGTTAAGAGTGCTAGAAAATATATTTTTATGTTGAAAATACATTCATTAGAAGGTTTTTAAGTCCAGCCATTAAACATGAAACAAACTTAGTTAGGTTAAATAATACGAATAGGTATAACACTCGTGCATGATTTATATCTGCGCATCCACAATGTACCTAATGCATGATGAGAAAGTTTTTGGTTATAATAAGTAGAGTATCCTTTAAAATATCGACTAGTGGTGCTCGTTTTAGTGAATAGACTTTATATATAAAACAGGTTATTGACATCGAATGGTGGATGGCAATGTATTATAAAGACATATACTTATATACTTTCATACGAGAATCGTAGTTTTGATACCCGATTCCTACATTATTAAAGGTATTAAATAATATATTTTAGGCACAGTAAAACTGCGAAATACCGACTTCTATTTCAATATTACCCATGTCGTCGAAGTACCTACTCAAAAAGTATTTTCTTTGCGTTACTAGGTTTAACAGGACCGCTTCGAAAGGACGTTCTTTTAAATAAAAACAGATTTTTCGAATTCGGTTAAAAATGCCAGAAAAATCTCAAGATTCCTACAAAAAAAATATATGGGATTCGAAAATATTATAAACTTCTACTTTTTTACAGTCGGTAAAAATAATATTGATGATATTAACCGTACAACGCTGAATTAAGATTAGTAATATGTATATTAAAATCAACTTTATGTAAACGTATCTAATCATTTTTTATGTGATAGGTCAGCGAACAAGCGAACGGAGGAAACGTCATGATAAGAGACAGCCGTGGTCTGTGGACATTATGGATGTTACACCATAGATATCCTGTGGCCAGAATGTTAGGCCTGCTGTCTATTCAACCTTCCGGACCGAAACATCGATCGAGTCATTAATATGGCGACAGGAATAGGTAAGGAAGTGGATCCCTACCCGAGTTAGTTGCTGCAAAGCACTCTACCGCCACTAGTCTTATTGGTAACAACCTATACTTTAACTTTTGTCGCCTCTTATGATCTGCCTGGTAGAGAGGCAGAGAGGTGGTCTATTCTATTTAGTGGAGCCATATCAAAACGGGCTGAGTACAAAAATGTAAAATAAAAGTACATAAATACTAAAAACATTCTGTCAGTATTTACGATCTGAATCATTTAGAAGCTGCAACTGCAACATCGTCTAATAGTCATTTGTTAAACAGATTAAACGATTACTTCAGAAATTATTCGTTATTAAATTAAATATAAACAGAATTACGTCCGCCAGAGGCTGCCAGAAGTTTACTCGACCGTGATAAAAACGGACGGTTAATTTAAAAGCTGTATCCGGAAATACATCGAGCGACATGGCTGTTGCCGATTAAACTCGAACAAGCAAATTGTTACTGTCGCTGCTCGTAACATATTCTATATTCGTGTGTAGCTCAGAAACTTGGCAATATTGTGGTCTCGGGCGAGGTTATACGATCAATGGTTAAATGAAATACTTGTAATTTGAATTGACTTTGGACATGTACGTTATTGGAACGGCCCGCCAATATAACTTACTTAATCTGAATTGGTTTTACCGATCTACTGCAAAAAGAACGGTTTTGTTTCTATTACTTCGCGATTAGTTATGATTTGACGTTTAAATTATGATTGTTAAGTTTAAATTATGATTGTGAAAATAAAGCGATTAAAGCATTAAATGCTTTTGTACATAAATTGGCCAAAGTTTTTCTTCAAATGTATCTCATAAAACTGGCGTAATGATATGTTTTTGTGCTGTTCAACATTTGCCATTAATATAAAGTTTCATGTTTTTTAAGTTTTAAGTTACATGACAGCAGAACCGATATTTTTTTTGAATACTTCATTTGGTCATTTTGACTGAAAAAAAAAATGTCTCTAAAAGTGACTAATTTAAGCAACATCTACACAAAATTCAAAAGTCATTAAAAACTGTTTACATTTTTTTTATCTATACTAGTGTGGAAATATAAGGTTATCTAATAATATTTATTGATAACATTTGAAATGAATCATTAAATTTGTCATGTTTACCCTCTTATTCTTCCAGTTTATCAATCCCGGTCTCGACACATATATTTTCCTAATTACAAAAAATATTTTTAAGAAAAATAAAAATTGTGTGTGTACTTACGTACACGCGTTAGAAGTTATACTTCTTCGGCGTAATAAGATAAAAATCTTTTTTAATTTTTTTTTCTTTTGCCTTATTTTAAATTTGTAGACAAAATAACACTAACCATAGAAATAAAGATAGATAATTTCAAAAATGCTATTAAAGTTCAATCAGAGTTTTGCGATTCGGTATATAAATACATAAATAAAATTTTCGCAAATTAGGGAGAGACGAGATCGGTTTGTCTGGCAAATAAAAAGTGCACCAAAACGTAACGTATTTAATTTTTTTGTTTTCTTATACTTCCTCACATATGTAGTTCAAGGAAATAAAAGTCGAAAGGAATAACGGAAATACATCCACGCCGTATCTCAAAGGCCACAACCAAGGCACACATGACTAAACAACCATATTTAGTCCCACAATGTGACAGGCGGTTGAATAAGTGCCTGGTTGACAAGCTTAATATTAACCAGGCACTTATTTAATCCCATATATAGTAGTTTTTATAAGAAAATCAAAAAAACTACAGTTGTATAGTCTCACGAAGACCTTAAGAAAATTAAATGACACTAGCTATAATCACATAAAAAGTGGACGTCATACAAAATGCCAGTAAACTTACATCTATGTAACAATTTTTAAAAAGATTGCACGTCAAATCCTCCATGAAATCAACCAATTTTTCATTAAAATAAATGGTTAATCTAGAATTAAGTTAATAAAAGTTTAAGCTTTCGTGCATCACCAAGTTTGTTCGCTATAATATCTTAAAAATTAAAAACAATTACAGAAGATTCATCCACAAGCGTTTGAGCGATCTCGTTCACAACTTTTAAAGTAATTATCTGCACTAGATGGTTGAGTTAAAGATCGAGACTTAGCGTTGGACGAAGTTTGATAACTGATCTTATATTGAAGTTTGTGGAAAGATATGAGTATTGTGAATATCAAGCACGCCGCCGTATACTGCGAAAACTTGGCAAAGTGAAAATTATAATTTAAAATAGAAAATTTCATACAAAATTTATTCACTACTTTTTGTCACTGATGCTGTTATTTCATTAATTAATTCTCATATCGGTATAACGTCTAATTTCAAGTACGTACAATTTTGAGAAGTCTTGGCATGCAACCTTTTTCGTTAAGTAGCTTCTGGTAAATAATCCTATCCTATTAATATTATAAATGCCAAAGTTTGTATGTATGGATGTATGGATGTTTGTTACTCTTTCACGCAAAAACTACAAAGCCGATTACGATGAAATTTGGTATGTAGGTAGCTGAAGACTTAGAATAACATATAGGCTACTTTTTATCCCGGAGTTCTCGCACGATTGGGACTTACGCGGGTGAAACCGCGGGGCGCAGCTAGTATCATTATAATATTAATACGTGAAGCAAAAACTTCGGACCCCTATTCACGAAAATTGCGCGGGCGGAAATAGTTCTTGTAAAGTTCAATAAATATAACATTACACATACTACTATACACACAGACGAAAACATTCATAACGATAAAATATCACAGGTGGCGCACAAACATTATTCATCAATCAATCATCCTATCCTATCCTATTAATATTATAAATGCGAAAGTTTGTATGTATGGATGTATGGATGTTTGTTACTCTTTCACGCAAAAACTACAAAGCCGATTACGATGAAATTTGGTATGTAGGTAGCTGAAGACCCAGAATAACATATAGGCTACTTTTTATCCCGGAGTTCCCGCGGGATTGGGACTTACGCGGGTGAAACCGCGGGGCGCAGCTAGTCATCAATGTTTTGGAAAAAAGTAGTTGGTCTTCATAAATGAATATGGCGTTCTTATCAAAAAGAGAATTAACAACAGAACCTTAACACTGTACTTACCTTATTATCTTAATACTGTTGGACCATTATGTTTTAATAATTTATATTGAGTAACTTATAATTAAAATTGATTTCGACCAATGGGCGACCACTAGTCTAAATAAATTTATACTAATGAAAATCTAAAAGAGTAGATCTTCATTAGTACAAAAGCTAAGGAGCTTGTCTTTTACCCAAGGTCTAGGCATAAATGTTAGTAGCATCGTCGACTAACGTCAATCACAAGGAGTATTTATTGAGGACATGAAGCTTAACTCTAATAAGCCCACTAATGAAAACTCAAGCTCTTCAAACCTTCGCAGTTAAAATTTACTGTAAGGTTTGGGATACCTGATTTAAAAAACATAATTGAAGTGAAGTTTTAAACTTTTAATTAAAATCCAAATCGGGGCCGTGGAAAATTCAAAACCGGCCAGCGAAACCACTTATTTAGAACATGATAATGAAACGAGGGATTCGCCGCTGTCATTCTGACGTACAATAGAAAAATGATATCTGCTTTTTTCGGCTCAGAGAAATCATTTGTCTTTTGTGCGGAGTATTTCATGTTCAGTGCCAAAATGCGAAAATAGCACACGTACGAGCTTGCTCCATTTTGTTTTGAAATATGTACATTTTTCTATTATGTATTTTAAACCACGAGTTGGAAGTTGTTTGGTAGTTTCAGATATTCGAGTGATGCTTAAACCGTATAGGTTAAACTTTTATATTTTTTACAAGGATCTGCTTTACATATATTACAAAAGATATTGCTTCGTCGTGTGATGTTTTAAAAGTTCTGTAGCACTGTGAAATATTATTTGATGAAACAAAGAACAAACCTAATATTTAATCGCGGTAATTCTGCTAAAACTGACTCAAACTACATTAGGTACCACTTTTCGATTTGATAATTCTTTTGTCCAAAGATAGAACGGTTTCCAAATGGTCCTATGTAAGTTTAATAAACATCCTTCTAGCAGTTTTTGAGTTACACTTAATAATGCATATATTTTAACTTGAAAGAAAAAGTTTTCACAAGTGATTTTTATTATGATATTGAAAGGCAAACAACAGACGGATTTCCTGATGCCAACCGGAGACCGGAATGTTAGGCTTTTTTCAAAAGTAAGTTTACCGGATGCTATATCATCCGAACCGGAACACGTCAATGACAAACACTGAATATGGCGGTAGGAATAAGTGAGGTGGTGGTACCAATCCAGACGAGTCGCTGTGAAATCTAGTAAGATGTCATGGCGTTAGTGACGGTAAGCTTATACTCGCCTCTTTCGAGCTGCCTAGCAGGAAGGTACTTGGTCTGTTCTGCAAAGGAGCTTTGGCCAACGCGGTGAAAAAAGCACTCTTAATTTTAATTTAAAAAAACATTAATTGGATCATGACCAATTTCTAAAAAAAATAGTTATAGAATTAGGTTGGCTTTGGGCCTAGTAATCGTGTAGCAAAATACAGAATAGACGTACAGTCAAATTGAGAACCTCCTCCTATAAAAAAAACTGGTTAAAAAGCAAATTTTAAATGTTTGACAATTGAATAAAAATCGTGAAGGTTGTCTTAATACCGTTTTTACTATTGTTTTCCTAACTCCGTGCTTTTTTATTTTAAAAATTTAGTTGTGCATAAAAATTAACGAAGCGGTCGTCTCTTAGAAGATCTAAACAACAAGAATACTTGGTTTCGATATAAATCAATTTTTAGATAAAAAAAAAAGAGAACGACGCTCGTTTTTTTGTACTCTAAAGTTGATTTAAGTTATTGATATTATCTCCTTTTAATTAATTTGTGTCGAAATTACACGGAAATAAAGATCTACCGTTGCGTCAAATAAGTGAGATATAGTAACTTGCACGAAGGTAATAAGAAAATAGTTATAACTTATTCAAAGTTGCAAGGAGAGCCGACATTAATATCTAGTCCAATATGGTTTATTTAATTATGAAATTCGAACATGAAACAGAAATGGGCTAAATGTTTAGATAAAACTCGTTTAATATTATACAACATTTAAAACTCTGATCTATTAAAACTGAGTTATATTACAAAGTCACATAAAAACGTTGTGACTAATCTCTAGCGTGATCCACGTCACTTTGCTGAATTACGAGCTTATTCCGAGTAATAAACTCAATAAGATGGACCTCTATAAAAGTGCCTCATGTTAAGGCCTCTATCAGTATACACCAAGGAAAAACAGTAAAACTTGTAAGTCGTGGCCTTTCGTGGCCTTTCAATTTATATTGATATAGAGCGTATTTAATAGTATGTAAAATGGTATTTTTCAGTGTTCGACTTTATGTGACTTTGCCCCAAGTTGGTCCGGGCTCCTTTGTAGAATAGACCATCTGCCTTCCTGAGCCAGACAGCTCGTAAAAGGCGAGCATAGGCTTGCCGTCACTGACACCGTGACATCTGACTAGGTGGTAGAGTTTCGCAGCGACTCACCCGGATTGGTACCACCGCCTCACCTATTCCTGCCGCCATAACGTCATGACGTGTTCCGGTTCGGAGGGTGAGGTAGCCGGTAAACTTACTTTTTCTCGAGGCCTAACATCCCGGCCTCTGGTTGGCAACGCACCATTACCACCTTTGGTGTCTCTAGGCGGCGGGAATTTCTTACCATCAGGAAATCCGTCTGCTTGTTTGCCTTCCAATGATATAAAAAAAAAAAGTATCTTCACGCCCATATCCCCGAAGAGGTAGGCAGAGGCACAACCAGGGCACCCACGACTAGCCGAAGATACTAAGTCCCATAATGTGATAGGTGGCAAACCTATCGCCAACCGGGCACGTTTCCAATCCCGACCAACTTTTTTTTTATTAGAAAATTGGAAAAATCCAATTTTTTTTTTGTTGGCCGACCCGGGATTCGAACCCGAGACCTCATGCAGTCAAGTCCAACACCCGGACCGCTCGACCACAGTGGCGATATAAAAAAAAATGTATATAATCCAAAGAAAGTGTATTTTAAATTGAAATAACCAGAATCACCATCAAATAGTGATACTTTTCTACTCGTACTACCTTAACAGCACTGGTGAGCAATCTAAGAGATGGCAGCCTTATTTATCGGAATAGAATATCATCATCATCATTTATCTTTGATCTAAAAACTATCGTAAAATCTAGAAATTTAATATCTCACTTCCCCGTCTCGTAAAGGCTATGGCATTTCTTCTTAAAACCTAATGACACACCTACCCACGATATTTGACGAATCTTTCTAATATAGCTTCATCTTTTCCCCGTGTTGGTCCGGGCTCCTTTGTAGAATAGACCATCTGCCTTCCTTGCCAGGCAGCTCGTAAAAGGCGAGCAAAGGCTCACCGTCACTAACACTGTGAATTCTGACTAGGTGGTAGAGTTTCGCAGTGACTCGCCCGGGTTGGTACCACCGCCTTACCTATTCCTGCCGCCATAACGTCATGACGTGTTCCGGTTCGGAGAGTAAGGTAGCCGATAAACTTACTTTTGCTCAAGGCCTAACATCCTGACCTCAGGTTGGCAACGCACCATTACCATCTTTGGTGTCCCTAGGCGGCATGAATTTCTTACCATCAGGAAATCCGTCTGCTGTTTGCCTTCCAATATTATAAAAAATAAAAAATCTTAAGTTTTGTCACGATAGATTTAGGCGTTGAAATGAAAATGAATACCAAGTATGTTTAACATTCTAAATATACAAAAAAAGACGTGTGGCACTCGGAGACTGTCGCGGCAAGCTATTGCATAAGCAGACATGAGCCAC
>NJDD01000163.1:168240-179587 GCA_002245505.1 Calephelis nemesis
GGGAGTATATGCATGCACAGTAACGCCAATATAACCAATGCCACCTATAGGCGAGTTGCTGAACTAAAGAGACAAGCATGATCAAAAAGTCATTAAAAGTTCTGCTATTCATCGATAGAAGGCAAAACTAAAAAGTATCACAGCTGTGACAGTCGGAGTGGGGGTTCTTAGGTTATTTTCGTTACGGATTTTCTGGATTCGATCTCCACGCTTAAGACTCGCGATAGAAGCCATGCAATACCTTAAAATTTTCAAAGTGTTTTATACTGACATTAGTAGGCGAGGAGGTAGCAGATAATTTGAAGAAACGAAAACAAAGCAATCAGTTACACAAAAACCTGACCTTCATGTTAACCACCCATTATATTATAAATGTATTTCTTCGAGTCTCGTCACTTCTAATCAAGAGAAGCGTATCTATCTCACTTTATTATACGGAGTAAGCCCATATCAGGTGACCGTCGTAAAAATAGGATCTCCCAAAAAACTCCGTTTTCCGCGAAATCTTTTCATCTCAGCACTTTAGGACAATCAATCATCTGAAGACTTTTATTATATTTACACGAGTTTTGTCGACGGTGTCCTGGATTTGTATGGATTTTTTCCCTTTACAAAGAATGAAGGAAGGGGTTTTATGTGATATCAGTTTATTACGTATCACAAAGACGTAAATATCGATATGAATGCTCTTCAAAGAGTTATTGGAGTATGTTTGAAATGTCTTTTGAACTTATGCTTGTGTTATTATGTTTCAATCATGTTTCAATCTTTTTTTCAGACAATGGTTTAGAGCTGGACGGTTTTGCCCTATTGTAACGTAAATAAAGGAAACAATATACTACTTCATACAAAGTTTTTTTTAAACTGAGACTAATAAAACATAGTTTTATCTAAGCTGTGTGAGGTTTTGTTTTTACTTCGATTGGTAATAATTGGTTTGCCTATACCTCTTACCACTTCAGGCCAAATTCATTGAGGCCCAACAATGTAGCGTTTCCAAGCCATCCGGTAGTATCCTAAAAGTTTTGAGAGTTTACCGATCGGGCGGCCAGAATTCCGAACATTTGCGATAACATGTGTTTATTCACGTTTAACCAAAATCGTGTTGGTTTAGGATCTATATTTTAGTTTTGTTTGGATTGATTCGCACGTACTACAACCATACTACGTCGCAGGGTATAAGGTGATATACCATAAGGTGGTTGCAGTGTGGTCCTTGCAAGTTGCGTAAAGTGTAAAATAATCTTAGTACTTAATACTGCATGTTAGTCTGGTGCACTTTGGTGATTAAAACGTAAAATATAAAATTTGGTATAGAAAAAAAATTAAACATAGCTGAAATTAAATTAAACATAGCTGAAGAAAAACAATTAAACATAGCTTACTTTTTAAGTAATTCCTTCGTAAGAGCGGAAACTCTATAAAATAGGAAGAAGACACGGTAACACCTAGTATAAAACATTTTTTGTATCCAATCAATTGCAACAAAAATTATATTAATGAAAATATTTTCCTCCTGACATAGATTGCGAAAAGTTTGTAGGTCAAATGGTGTGATCCATCGCCCGGGTCAACCATATTTATTAATAGAACCTATCTGACAGGATCACAGATTATCTAAACACTATATATAGTTAATCTAGAAAGTTTACTAATTTATTTTATTTATTTAGCTAAAAACACACGATTTATAATGGATTACAGTAAACTATACTTAAAAAAATAAATTATGATGAAATACATGCTGTTGATTAGTATGACACTAGCTGCGCCCCGCGGTTTCACCCGCGTAAGTCCCAATGCCGCGGGAACTCCGGGATAAAAAGTAGCCTATATGTTATTCTGGGTCTTCAGCTACCTACATACCAAATTTCATCGTAATCGGCTTTGTAGTTTTTGCGTGAAAGAGTAACAAACATCCATACATCCATACATACAAACTTTCGCATTTATAATATTAATAGAATTAAATAACTATCAAATAGAAAAATTACATTATTACAGTTTAAACATAATGTTTTGTAAATGATGAAACGCGTATTGCTTTGGGTCATGTGCATTTTTGTTTATGTTTTTTATAAAAAAGATCGCCTCTGTGGTCGAGCGGTCCGGGTGTTGGACTTGACTGCATGAGGTCTCGGGTTCGAATCCCGGGTCGGCCAACAAAAAGAAAATTGGATTTTTCCAATTTTCTAATAAAAAAAAAATGTTGGTCGGGATTGGAAACGTGCCCGGTTGGCGATAGGCTTGCCACCTATCCCATTATGGGACTTAGTATCTTCGGCTAGTCGTGGGTGCCCTGGTTGTGCCTCTGCCTACCTCTTCGGGGATATGGGCGTGAAGATACTTTTTAAAAAAGATGAACAATCGAGAATTTAATTAATAAACTAATGTTTAGCTCAACCAAATTTGATCTTTATCAGTTCCTGAGTGAAGTTACAAGCTTCTATCTAGTCACGATTTACAGACCAGGGTCGATAATTTAAACCAAATAAAATAGTAGTAGGATGAAACCCATAAGAAAAGTAGGAGAATATGATCAAAATGAAAGAAAAAATAAATTACGGTCGATCCGAGTTCGGGAAGTGGGAGGGGGGGGGGTTTAAGGGTAAAAAATGGTTTATCTTGATTTCCGGCAAAACTAAAAGTCCTATCGAAAAAAGGCAAATGGCAAAGTTGTAGGTAATAAAAAGATCTAAAACTTTTGTATTAACACTTTATTCACATAACCTCAAAATTTATGTGAAAAATTCAAAAAACCAAGTTTTTGGTTTTTTATTTTTATCTTTTACAAAAATTTCTTTTTTTTAACGATATTTAGTGTGAACTTACATTTTTACGTCCCAAATACGCTGTAATTTATTTAATTAAAAATATTTATTTTTTCACCTTATTTTGAATTAATATCGAAAAAGCACCCTAATTTTCAATCGAAATCTCACCCGTCAAAATATCAGCTTGTTTCAAAAAGTTGGTATGTTTTCTGTTCGTTGAAATCTCTTCTTTTCGACGGTGAAAAAAATATATATGTTACTCTAGTAAATCTTCACAGTAAATGCAAAAAATAGAAAAAAACTTGAATTCGATTTTTTTTCTACCCTAGTTTATTATGCTTGTATTATGTATTAATGTTAGTCAAAGATACTAATACATAATATGAAGACTTAACTCCCAGACCTAGATAAAAGTAAAAAAAAAAAGGATTCAATCGACTAAATATGACTTGAGATAATGAAATACATTAACGTATAAATAATAATATAAAATAGAATATTCACTAATGATTTGTAATATAATTCGCAACTTAAAAAGCAAAAGCAGTCATGGTATTGATGAATTACCGCCAAAATTAATAAAATACTGTGCCAAAGAATTGACCTTACCATATTGCTTATTAGTTAATCAATCTTTTCAAGAGGCAATTTTTCCAGACCTCTTAAAAGTATCAGTTATAAAACCTATTCATAAAAAGGCATGTAAACAAGACCCTAACAACTACAGGCCTATAGCACTTTTGCCTACAATATCAAAAATTTTTGAAAAAGCAATGCAAACACGCTTATATTCTGTGTGTGAAAAATACAAAATATTTCATACTTCTCAAAACGGATTTCGAAAAAACCATTCAATAATATTAGCCGTCTATAAATACATAAATGAAATACTGAATATATTAAATGGAAAGAAGTATGCTTTTGGAATTCTTTTAGATATGACAAAAGCATATGACAAAGTACAATATAAAATTTTGTTAAAAAAGCTATATGATGTAGGAATACGCGGTAAGCCAATGGTTAACTTCCTATTTAAACAATCGGAAACATATGGTAGAAATTGAAAATTACAAAGTCGAGACTAATACAATTAGTAAGACTATATCAAAAGTGATACAAATAGAAAACTCAATTCAACAATGAATTGTTCTTGGATGCATCCTATTTTTATTGTACATAAATGAAGATTCAGAAGATTTAGAAAATTATAGAAAATCGTTGAAATAAACTTTCAAAATTTCAACTAATTACGTAACGGATTTCATTGCACTTTATTTAATATATAGAGTGATTCTAGAAGGTATCACTCTATGTATTGAATAAAATACAATGAACTCAGTTTCGTAGTTTTAAAGATCAAAGCACACATATGGATAGACAACGGAAACCGAATTTATACACATACCGTGTGTGATTATGACTCGAAGAATAATATGAATTAATAATATGAAAGTGTATACATTACATTGTAGTTAAGAAATGAAATTTTTCACAAACTGGATTTTATGTATGTGGATATTTGCAACGATATTGTACATACGAGTAATGCTCTTGAAAAGGGTAAAGATATGAATGAGCTCTGGCTCTTGAACTAATTGGCAGAACCAACCTCGCGTTAAAAATATCAACCTTTGGACTTATGAATTGTAAGGTAATAACGTACGGCCTGAGATCGATAGTCAGCCAACATTTTCCCATTTTTACAAGGTATTTTACAATACACATTTATTTAAGTATATGAATATTATTCATAGTGTCGTAAAGTTAAGAAAGTTAGAAATGTACATCGCATATAACGTCAAATTAATATAGCTTTACTAACATGCAACAGGGGGGTTACCATAAGCTCTTAAAACAGTACTATTTCAACAATACTAATTGTCAGTCGAGAAAGACAACCTTATGACGTATACCATAAGGTTGCTTATAAAGGCAGACATTTAGCAAGATGGAAATAATACTGCTTTAAGCGTTCATGGTAGAGCCCCAGGACGTTAAAGTTAAAATTTCGTAAGAAAGTATACCAGTTGCGAGACGATTTTTGATCCGAGCTGCCTCTGTAATAGCCTATCAGCCCCTGCCTGGCAGTTCGTAAGAGATGAGCATAGGTTAAATAGGTCTATTGAATTCTTCTATACTTGTATCTGTTATTTAACTATTAAATGGCTTGTCCGACTAGTTGAAATTTTGAACGTTTATTTCAATGATTTTCTATAATATTTGAAAATACAATTAAATTCAATAGGAATCGCTGCTACTAGTATTTCAGAATTGAGAGCATGCTTAAAATTGTGTCTGTCTTTCTATTTCACAGTTATAATTTACGTCAAATCTCCTGCACCGATCGAGGCGAACTTGGCTGGCGGTGTTCTTTATGTTTCGAGAAAGATAACATGATCTACTAGATACTTGTTACTAAGTCCCACAATGTGATAGGTGGCATGCCTTTTGCCAACCGGGAATACATCCAATGCCGGGCAACATTTTTTTATTAGAAAATTGGAAAAAAACACATTTTCTTATCTGTTGCCCGAGCCGGGAATCCAACCCGTGACCTCATGAAGTCAAGTCCTACACCTGGACTGCTAGATCACAGAGGCAACTACAAAAAATACAAAAAAAATCTATATTTACATTATTTTCGGACGTATTAGCAAATATTCTAAGATTTTTTAGAGTTTTTTAGGTAACTCATGTTTTGTTGAAACGACTTTACCCACCATTAGTTTAAAAATTTTATCACTTTGCAGAAACCACGAAAATAACAGATAGTTTTTTAATGTCTTACTTATCGCATATTGGGACTTTAGGCAAAATAAAAACTAAAGACCCCGACTACACGAACAAATGATTACTATTTTTTATCTCATAATATATTCAGGAGTGAAATAATTGTCGTCTAAATTTATGTAAACTACAAGTGAAGATAATAAAGTGTAAACCCATTGAAAGCTTTATCCTAACAAACTACCCTCCCAGTCCCGCGAGACTTACCCTGAAAAGCTGACTTCCTAACTTATAGCAAACAACTTTCAAAATGATAAACATTTTTAAGTGGACAAATTCCCAGGAACATTTTATAATAAATGCCACCGTAACTTTATAAACGAGGATATTTAAGAGTATGCTTTCATATGGAGCATGGTGAGATTGTAAGAAATATATGACACGAGTGCATGAACACTTATTATAACATGATAACACATACAATAACTTTTAGATCGTTTTTAGAACATTTAGACAAGAGCAAGTGGCAGTGGCAATGACACAAATGATTTTTCTACATCAAACAAGACACAAACGAAGGTAATATGCGTTGCCATTCCAGGGCTGTGATGTTGTCTCTTATGTAAGAAAGAAATGTCACCTATATTATATAATAATAATTAAACATTTACGGCTGCCCTAATCTCCAAATCCGAATGTAGAAGAGCAAATTTTTGGAGCCAGGATTAGACAAAGCCGTCAAACCAATCCGAATTATTCGTCACAAAACTCATATTATCTAATCGAAATCATGGTGTCAGTGAGATAAAATAACGTTCGGCTTCTACCAGCGACTTAGTAAGTATCAAGTATACATTCTCTATCCTATTCAAAAATTCTAATGATTTGTAGTCTATTTTAAAAACGTTTGATTCACGGGTTTCATGTTAAGGCAATATCAATGAATAAGGGCTATGCTTCAATTATCATTGAAATAAGGTTGTAGTGGGCAAACAAAACTTTTGAACTGTAGCCAACCTCATTCGCTCTCTTCTCCCGATGCACTGTGCCATTTGCTAACGAGGTTTTGACGAACACTAGTTTTCCCCTAGGACTTGAAATTCTGGCAGTGGTTATTTCATGAAAAACATAATTCAGGTTTTATTTTTGCATACATTTACGTAATTTTATAATTGGGAATACTTTTAACAGTATTGTAAATGAGATGTTACAAACATTCAAGATTATTTTTATTAGATTAAGATTAGTATTCCTTTTGCTATAGTTATTTATGAACTACTAGCTTCCTCTTCTTATTAAAAAATCGAAAGTTGGTATAAATTCTCAAGTTTTTTTAATATGATACAAATAAGTAACGCTTTTTAAGCTTTTTTAAACTTTTTAACCACCTACACTAAAGTCAAACATGAAAAATAAGTGGTACTAATAAATTGTTGGTTAATAGGAAGGACAGAAAGATCTTAGTTACCTTATTACAATGTCAGCAAAAGTATTAAAGACAATCCCAATCAAAGTTCTCATTTAAGAAACACACTCGTAAATTACTTCTAACAGGCACATAAGTGTACACATAAGTAGATTACGCACATTATATTAGTAGATTTACGCACTGTGGTTGTATTATAGTTGTCATCATTTGTTTCAAGCACCTGCATTGTTGTTTTTCTGTTGGTCCAAAGGTTGGCTGGTAGAGAATGTTAGCGCATTAAGCTCGCCTTTTGTATAACATATGGAAATATGGTGTACAATAAAGATTAAAATAAATAAATAAATAAAATATTATTTTTTATGGAGGTGGAAATGTTTTTTAAATTTAGAATAACAAATACTCTCTGCATTTTAAATAATTAAAAGGAATATACTTTAATTGTAAAATGTTTAACAAATCTTACTAGATCGATGCCTACTATACGACGCTGAATCTATTGCTAACATTGAATATAACAATTAAATTAAATTAGTTATTTTCATTTTACTTTTCTTTTTTTGTAGAATTATCGAAGTAAACTGAAATATAGCTCACCTTTCCAGTTGGTGATGTTGACTATAAAGATATTGCAGACTAAAGATGGAATTACATTCAGCTGGAAATTGCTAACATTCTTTGAAAACTTGTGAATTTTAATTCTCGAGAAATTTCGTTTAAGGAAATAAATTTAAATCTTTTGCAGCACGAAATGTAAAAGAAGAGATTTAATTTAATCCTGGAAGTGGTTTAGATTTCCTTAGTCTTCGAGTACTTCGAAACTGAGTACTGCAATACTGAGAACTGGAAATGCATTTTACCACGCACTACACGTCAAAGTGCTGGTTTCCATTCTCATGAAATTGATGCTCAGATCTCTATAACTACCCGATTTTGACTACCGATCTTTATACGAACAGTTTAACTTAGGAATAAGCTTCTTTGGATATTCGAGAAGAGGATTCATTGCTCAGTTCATAATTAAACCTTGTTGCTGCGGATTATTATGAGCAGTAGTAACGGCTTTCCAGCATTCAGCACACTGTTTTTTATAAGTAAACAAATGTAGAGTTTTAGCTGTTGTAGAAAACAAAATTTGGATGTTCTCAAACTAGTCACAGACGTAGGCTTTAGTGCTATCCTACAGATTTTGTTTGTATAAGTTTCACGTTATTCAACTAACCCATAAAACAATTTCCATCTTTTAAAAATATGTTATAGTGTCACATTCAAACACGCTCTGTACAAAAATTCGCACAAAGGTAGATAGCATCTTAGTCGAGAACACGAGACGCCGGTTGAGATCTGAAAATGGTACGTGTCCTACTTGTGAATGAAGCTCATATCGAGCTCGTGTCGAATTTTATGTGACAAACTCAATGAAAGCGGGAGACATTTTGGAAACGAATTGTCACAATTTCATAGAGGTTATCGACGATCGCCGATATACAATATTTTACTGATCTCAACTTGATGAATATTCTGATAATGTAAAAGAATATATTTTGTATGTTTTGTATCATCGAGGTTGCGCTACGTTGTGCTGGGTACAGATCAAGTACCCCCGAGGGTCCGAACCTTGTCGTGGCGGGAGTAGCTGGGGTCTAGAGCCGGGACCCCGGTGAAACTAATTCGGACCACGGAGGGCGCTCCTCAGTACCCCTCTCTGTCCAAGAGGGGACACAAGGAGCGCACACAGGGTGGTGGGTCACTTGGCCCGCATGGGATGGCGGCAGTGCGATCCGCGGAGGAGGGGGGCGGGCTTTCCATGTAGCCCGCCCGGTCGAGATGGGGTTGTTGCAGGTACCTGTCTGGTGCCTCCTGGGTGCCTGTCGCCACTGGAGCCCCCGAGGTGGTGCACGCTGTGTCCCTGTGCACCACTTCAGACGGTTTGCGGCCCCCTTATTGAGTGGGGCCGCCTGATGGAGATCGCGAGATCTAGCGCCGCTGGGGCTGTGGATGTGTGCGAAAGCGTTCCTGCAGCCCCGGTACCTGGCGAAGGGGTGGACACCGTGGGTTTTAGTCAGTAGGAGTTTGACATAACCCGCCACTTCCCCCGAAAGCGGCGGGTATCCATGATGGATTTCCCCACGAAAAAAAAAATGGGTACAGATCAAGTACCTACCCCCGAGGGCCCAAGTCTTGTCGTGGCGGGGGGCTGAGTAAATGGGCTTGAGCTGGACCCGGAAGGCCGCTCCTCAGTACCCCTCTCTGCCCTGCCTAAAAGGAGAAACGAGGAGCATACACAGGGTGGTGGGCCATTTAGCCTGCGTGGGTTGGCGGCTTGCAGGCTTGTGGAGAAAGGGGGCGGGCTTTCCGTCTAGCCCGCCCGGTCAAAATGAGGTTGCGGCAGGTACAGTGGTGCCTGTCACCACTGGGACCCCGAAGTGGTGCACGGAGACCGACGTTCTGACGGTTTGCTGTTGAGTTGTTGAGCCCACTGTGGAGTGGGCTGCGCGATGGAGATCGGGAGATCCAGCGCCGCCGGTGCTGTGGATTTGTGCAAAAGCGTTCCCGCAGTTCCGGTACCTGGCGACGGGTAAGAGTCTGACATAACCCATCACTCCCCTCAAAAGTGGCGGGTATACTTGAAGATTTCCCCACGAAAAAAGGGTACAGATCAATTAAAATGAATGGAAGTAAGTCTGATAATCTGAAATAATCGAACGTATGCGTATAATTTGTAAAAATCATACGGATGTTTTCATCTGTCATTGGCTGTGTTAACCCAGATAATTTATTGAAGTGTTTCTACTTTGCACAACAACCAGCAAAAGTGAGCGAATGTACTTAGTTTTTTGACTAAGGCTCTTCAAATAATGCAAAATAACTCCTTCGGTATTATTTTGATCTCCTTTCTACATTTCGACGCACTTTTAACGTCTACTCTAATAGTTAACTTTGTCAATCCGTCTTTTCTGACATTGGTACTAGTTTTATTTAGAAAGACGTATCTTTCTGTCAAGTAGTTGAAATCAAGTTTTTGTCAAGTAGCTTTACTGTTCATATATTTGTTAAGCACGTAGTTCGTCGGTTTACGTAAAACGTGACTTGAAAATGTCCCTCTTAGAATATTTCAGTATAAGTACTGGTATCATGACATTCCGTTTTGTCGAGTTTCTGAATATGCGATAGTTCAAGTGGACTTATGAATGCCCTTTTTGTTTTGTTCTTACATTCTTGTATTGTTTTTTTATAAAAAAAATTGTCGTAAGAGTGGAAAGGTCAATTTAAATAATCGTCAGCCGATTTATCATTTCGTTTATTTAAAAATTTTACACAAAAACAAACAATCTTTAATTGCTTCAAATATCATTTTCATGTTGTGGTGGAACATTTATGATAATATACAATATTCACTACTAGCACTATTGTCTGTAACATTTCCCGTAAAGTTTTCGCTTCGTCGCCAATCCCTTGTCCGTCGCTCGTTCTTTTAAAACATATGATTTCTGCTAGTTAGAGATCATGATTGTATGTAATTGTTTATGTAATTTTAGTAGATAACATATTTATGATAAATTATAAAAAACACAAAAATTAAAATAATTTCTATATTCAGTATTTTTGGTTTACCCTCCAAACCGAAACACGTCAACGGCAAGCATTGGAAGTTATGGTGCATGAATAGGTAAGGCGGTGGTACCAATCCGGGCGAGTCACTGCAAAACCCTACCACCGAGTAGGAACACCGAACTGCCTGGCAGGAAGGCAGATAGTCTATTCTGGCAAGGAGCCCGGACCAACACGGGTTCTTAATAGGGTTATAGGTTTTGGGTATCCTTATTATTTATGATTGAATAGTAAGAGCGAACATCATTGGTTACATACCACTTGTTAGTATCATAAATTGTTTACGAAAACACTTTTGCACAAGGGTTACGGTTTTTATTTATAAAATCTCATTAGGATTATCCGTCTTAACCCTTCCGCCCACAGTTAAATGATAATTGGGTTAAAGTACCTATTGTTTTAGACATTTAAGCCCCACAGACTGGTATTTTTATTTCGTTTGTTTTATGTGCTACTTACGCATTATATTTTTTTTATTTTGGGCTTATTATTTTCGGCAATAATTTAAATTGCCGGATTATTCAAAAGTAGGCTGTCGAGTTAGGAAACAATGCGTCCGGACAGATACCACCGTTTTACCTTTTCTAACACAATATTGCTATTGACGTGTCGTTTTTTATTACTATTTGGAATATCATCTACTTGTTGGTCTTTCAATACCACAGACAGGCAAAGTCAGTATAACTTAATTATAGATCTTAAGCCCCTGTATGTAGTTATCTCTTTCAAAGTGCTCCTGTAAGAGAGGGTAATTATTTAAAAATTAAAAACACTAACGGTCAGTTTTCGAAACGCCAATCAATTTTCA
>NJDD01000163.1:179686-192119 GCA_002245505.1 Calephelis nemesis
TATATATATATATATTATAACGCTAAATTTAAATATAGAATGATTCAAATTTATGGTCACGTGAATAAAATATTATGCGATAAATATAGGTACGTTTTTTTAGTTCTCTGAGCTTTTATATATTTGTCACTTTTAATATAAACGTAAACCATGAGTGTAACGAGAGTATAGAAAATAACACAAAAATAAAGGATAGTCACTACGTCGAGTTTATCGCACAGGTTCACTACGTCTGATTTCATCGTGTAATTGAATTCCCCTTGCCCGTACACGTACGTTTTATCCCCTGCCCCTAACCTTTTGCTGTCCCAGAGACGTGCATGTTAAAACTGTACTATCTTGAAACTGAATCTCTGGCTACATTTTTTTTAAACCACTGGTTTAGAACCTATCAATAGTAGTTCCCATTTAAAAACAATTAGAAAAAGTTTTCCTCAATAATTCCAAAATAATATTAATATATTTGACCAGATTTGTAATGAGTTTGGATTGTTTCATATTTTTTAAAATAAATAAATTATTGACTGAAATTATTGCATCAAAACTTATATAGCGCGGTGAAGTTGTAAAAACCTCGCGGTTAGCAACATATTACCCGTTTCTAACCAAAATTTGGCAAGTCATTAATATAGAAACTGGAGGAAACCTGTAGTTATCAAAATTAAAGGGTTACTAGCATTCACTTTACTTTTTGTCCGAAAAGTCACTTGTTTCTCTATGGAGGTCAAAGAGCTTGAAATAGGCACATAGATACAAGAATACCCAAATACCAGAATGAATGTAGGAGTTTTGAAAGTTGGTAAAAGATTTTGTGTTGGAGAAAATGAATGAAATATAGAAACAATAGTATTGTTAACAGGTATGGTAGGTACCCCATGGATGTAGAAATAAGAGAGTGTGCGGGGAATAGTGCGAATGGAGAACAGGGCAAGCTACATCTAAGCTATATTTTAAGTTATAACGATGAATTTCGCTTTCGCATACTCATTCGCATATATATTGAAGAATTCGTAACACTATGTTTATCTTTTTTATATTACGTCACGGAAGCGACAGTTAAAGTGTCAGAAAAAGCATGAAAGTAGGAAAAATCGGATGAAAATCAGAGTCCGTCAGTTCAGTTCAGTAAAAGTTTCAGAAAAAGCATGAAAGTAGGAAAAATCGGTTGAAATTCAGAGTCAGTCAGTTCAGTTCAGTTAAAGTGCCAGAAAAAGCATGAAAGTAGGAAAAATCGGTTGTAATTTAGAGTCTTGCGAAAAATTTATTGTTTTCGCAACATTGAGTGGGATTGAAAGGAAGTGTTAATCTAAAATATAGAAACAGTATGCTCCAATGATTCGATTATATAAAACAAATAAAAAATATGTTTTTAAATAAACCCCCACAATAAAAATATAAAACGTGAACAGATCTAGTTAAGACAAATTGTCTTAACTAAAACTCAGTTTTGTTGTCAAAACATTGAAACTCAGTTTGGACTCATAACATTTACATTTAGTGTAATGAGTCCAAACTGAGTTTCAACTGTTCTCGATCACGTCAGCTTTCAAATAAAAAAATCGACATTCCATGACAACGGTTTGTATCTTAATCTTAAAATTTAAAAAAAAATAACCCCCCGACATACGGTTAATTCCTTCACAATTTACTACGCTAGTAACAGACGTACACGCTCACGCCCATTAAACTTACAACACCTATCTTTTTAATATGTTTTAGATAAGCTCTAAAGATTACGAACCCTTGAATCGTAACTTTTAAACCATGAGAGGATATGCCTCTCATATTATTATCAGGTCCTTGTTATCAGAAAATATGTTGCAGAAGCTAGGAAGGTTGATGCGAATCGTAGTGGTATCTTCTTGTTCTGCAAGAGACGGCGCTTGAAAATATCCGTCCGTGAATATTTTTCTTTTCATCTTCCATTGCTATGCTCACGGGCATTTGTAGCAAAAAAAAACTACATATAATCTAGTATGATATAAAATTCATTTGCCGAAATGTGGGTTTGGCTAATTTCAATTTATGTATTATAGTCTAGAACGGTTTTAAAAACAGGAAAGTTTATATTTTCCCATACAAACAGCATCAAAGTAATCGGTTTCTATAATTTTTAGAATACTTGCACACCACAAAGTGGTAGAATAAAATATTTTTGTAATCTCTAACACACAAACATATTCAGCAAACAAATGGTTTCATTTCTTTATGCAAGTAAAACGAATAGTGATAGATAGTGTAAAAACAAAAAAAATATTGAAAACAGTTAATTGGACAAAACAATCTAAAGGTAGTGACATTAAAGTGCCTTAACTAAAGCTTTTTCGTAACATTCTTCAAGTTCTGTAAAATAGATGTATTAATTTAAATTTTACCGATGTTATTTAACTAATCTAATAAGCAGGAATAAGAGAAAATGTATTTTTGCAAGTTTTTGATGGACGATGATACAAATTGTGTTATAAAAAAAATACTTCAAATTGTTAAAAAGGTTGTAAGTTATTCAAAGTACACCTTGAAAATTGTACGAGAACTGTGTTTGATTTATGATGAAGCTAATGATTGATTAATGGTAAACCAAAATAAATCACTGATATAGATTGATCCTTAGTATAATCAAAAATGGATATAAACAAAAAAAATGATTGAATTAAGAGCATCGCAAATACTACTAAATTTAATTTTTACTGTTTCCTTTTTTTTCAATTCAATTAAAAAAAGTACTTAAAACAGACGTTGAGGTACTGGTAATTGTTAGTGAAATATAGGATATGTTTTTGGTACGGGTTAAATTTTTCAACTTTTATGTTTGCAGTCATAAAGGTTTACGACCCCTGTATTCAGCGTACCCTAATTGACTTCCTCTCTAAACTGTACCCTTTTGCTACAGCGGGCTTGTATTTTGTGACTGAAAATTTAGAAATTGGCGTGGCTTCTGCAGTTTGTGCTAAATTTTATAGTTGGTCAAAACGAGAACTCAATTCTTTGATAAAACTGTTTGTAATGTGAACTTCATAATGATTCTATATAAAAAATATTTTGACAAAATATAGTATTTCTATGTTAGACACTGTAGTGGTGTGGCCAAGACAATGTTTCTTCCACATTTAAGGTTCATAACGCAATTTAGTGTTAGTAAATACACTATTGTTTGAACTATTACGGTAAATCCTTAGCAATATTTGTCACGCAGTGGATTGACAACATATTTACGTAAATCCAAATAAAATTATTTAATTTGAAGTTTTGCGCCAAAACAAGATATACGTATTATGGCGTGACAACACAGGAAAGAAGTGGGCTGGGAATTGGTCTTACCGGAAGCAACAAAAGCCCCCAAATATATCCGGTTCCACACAGAACACACTACTAAACTGTTTTATTAGCACAAATACTAAAATTGTACGTAATTCTTTTATCCCCTTTCTTTGTTTGTCCAGCCATCGTCTCAACTCACCAAATAGATAGCACTCTTGCTATGAACGATGGTGGACAAGTTCGAATACGAATTCCTTGTATGTGTATAGCTACAAAGGTTGAAATTAAGAAATTAATAATTCATTAATGGGGCAAAACACTATATTATCAATATATCCTCTAATGCGTGTACAAAACAAAAAATGTATTTTATCTTAGAATACAGGGTACTCCAACGTAGTCGAACAAGTCTTCATCTGGGGTGATTTTTTTAGGTATCTTTATTGAGTCTAAGCAAAAACGTCTAAACACATCTTTCTTTCATTCACAGCTGTACAGATACTATTGTTTTTTTATAAACATAAAAGTAAAGTGTTTTTTCATAAACGTAAAAGTTAAGTCTGTCCATAAGGCCAATTTTCTGCGAAAATAGAAATATTTTCTATTTTCTTTAATCTCTGAAAATTAGTAATTTTTATAGATACAATGTATTATCGTCATGACACGGCGGAGATGCACTCACTGTACTATGACTAATTAAGATAGTAAAATAATTTTAGTTCGTCAAGGTACCATGGGTAAACTATTTTTTTACAACACTTGCCATGAAAAAAATAGCTTACTTAATTCCACGAATATCTTTCAAGACAATGAGACATCGGTTTTAACCGCTTCTGTGGTTTTCTGGTCTAGTGTTAGCGTTGACAAGACGAGGTCTCGGATTTAACAACAAAAAAGTGTTTTTTTAAACTTTCTAATAATGTCAATATCGCCTGGGAATGGATATGTGCCTGGTTGGTGGTAGTAATCCACCTATCACATTGTGGAACTAAGTGTTTATCACCATTAACTAATTGTGGTCATCCCCCCATGGTTGTACGTCTGCGTTTAAAATTCTCATTTGCAGTATATATCCCTTACATAAGCAATGCAATATTAAACCAATACTAACCGCCACTCTACCTCCATAAATAAGACTGTAACACAAACCTAACGTTCTATTTATATTGACGTAGTGAAATCCAAGCCTGGCTGTTAGCGAATCAATGTTCACTACCCCTGATTTTATAATGCGTAACACTATTGGAACTCAGCCAGACTGTATGTACTATTTAGGAGGCCTTTTAAAATATCCGACATCAATCTAATGTCGGATCGTATGGCCGTCGATATCAACATCGATATTGCCAAAAACAATATTTTTAATTATTAAACATCTATTTGTGTATTTTTGAACTACAACTTTGTAAAATAATTAATCCGTGACTTTAGAGATACACGCGAATTAAACTGATCAAATAAAATAAAAGTAAGCAAATTGTATACTTGTTACATGGGTGTATTGTGTGAATTGTTTCATGATAGAGGATTTTTCTCGACCAGAAGGGACCAAAGAGTACCTCGGTAATTTTTGCCGTTTGTACCAACTATATGTAACATCAAGTCATATTATGAATGTCATAGAAATTCTTAAAATATCGTCGTCGGTGTAAATGCTTAAGCGATTTCACGTTCTGCCAATATCGTGTCATGTGGTCGGATCGGGCCTAGTGCGAGTGGATCCGACATTCCGCTCTGTTATTACTATGCGGTTTCAGTTTGCTTTACCCCAATTTTTCTAATATCGAGTCCACAAAAGCCGTTACGTTTATTAGAGTAAGGGTATCTTCAGTCAATATTTTCATTCAATCAGTTTGCCTTCCGTACACATAGTTGGTTTTACTGATTTTCTTCTTTGGGTGTGAACAATACGGTTTGATCTTAAATTTAATGTGTCCAATAACATTTTTATCCCTACTAATCCTACTAATATTATAAATGCAAAAGTTTATATGTCTGTTTGTTTTTTTTTTGTTACTCCTTCTGTAACATCCTAACCGATTTTCACGAATTTTGGTGCACACATAGAGGATAACATAGAATAGTCTAATCCCGAAAAAAATTTTCCTATGAGACCATTAACAAAGCGGGCAACGACGCGGGAAACAGGTAGTTAAAATGTAAAAGTTTGTAAGAATGGATGGACATAATATATTACTCTTTCAGGTTCAAAAGCATAATTATCTTTCAGGTTAAATTTCACAGGTTCATAGTTTATACAAAGGCTATAATTTATAGAAAAAAAAATTTGGTACGCGGCTAAAGTTGTAAGTGAAATCAAGTTAAAGATAAAAAAAAGTATCTTCACGCCCATACCCCCGAAGAGATAGGCAGAGGCACAACCGGGGCACCCACGACTAGCCGAAGACACTACATCCCATAATGTGATAGGTGGCAAGCCTATCGCCAACCGGGATATTTCCAATCCCGACTAACATTTTTTTAAATCAGAAAATTGGAAAAATCTAATTTCCTTTAGTTGGCCGACCCGGGATTCGAACCCGAGACCTCATGCAGTCAAGTCCAACACCCGGACCGCTAGACCACAGAGGCGACTAAAAGTTAAAGATAAATAAATAAATACCAATTATGTTTAAGATATTATTATACCATTGCGTGTTATATATTACTGGTGGCAGAGTGTTGTGTACCAACTTGCCCGGATAGGGATCCATCGCCTTACCAACTCCTGCTACCATAAAAGCTCGGCCATGTTTCGGTCCGCAAGGTAGGCTAACTAGATTTATGCAATAGACCTAAAATCACGGTCTAGATACTAGTAACATCTGGTGTCTCTAGGCAACGGTTATCTCTTACCATCAGATCCGTGGGCTTGTTCACTGACCTATCACATAAAAAATGCCGTTATTTATTTATTTTTTTATGTTATAGGAAGGCAAACAAGCAGACGGATTTCATGATTGTAAGAAATTTCCGCCGCCTAGAGACACCAAAGGTGGTAATGGTGCGTTGCCAACCTGAGGTCAAGATGTTAGGCCTCGAGCAAAAGTAAGTTTACCGGCTACCTTACCCTCCGGACCGGATCACGTCATGACATTATGGCGGCAGGAATAGGCAAGGCGGTGGTACCAATCCGGGTGAGTCGCTGTGAAACTCTACCACCTAGTCAGATGTCACGGTGTTAGTGATGATAAGCCTATGCTCGCCTTTTACGAGCTGCCTGGCAAGAAAGATGGTCTATTCTGCCAACACGGGGGAAATAAATGTAATATGAAACTTATCTTGAGTTTTTGACGTCGTGTATCGAAACTTTTCTAGTTGGAATAATCAGTAATCAATTATAACAATTAAATTCATAATCATTATACACTACATCTGTGTGTGTGTGTGTGTGTGTGTGTGTGTGTGTGTGTGTGTGTGTGTGTGTGTGTGTGTGTGTGTGTGTGTGTGTGTGTGTGTGTGTGTGTGTGTGTGTGTGTGTGTGTGTGTGTGTGTGTGTGTGTGTGTGTGTGTGTGTGTGTGTGCAACGTGAAACCAACGAAATAACACGATACATTTGGATCATTATTGTGAATGGTTTTACAATCTAACTTTTATATTAAGTCCTTACTTCCTAACTTGACAGCTAACATCGGTTTATAACATAAAATTGAATTAAAATGAAATTGGTTTACCTACTTCCTTTGCAACTTTTCTAATTTTTGGCAATAATTAAATTTGCTAATTATTTAGTGTAATTTTTCTTAATATTACATTGAAATGACTTGAGAAAACTCAGATTTTAACTTTCACCATAGCCATATCATGCCAAATTTGGGACTGGTTCAAGCAATGAGAATTGTATGAGTAACAAACATCAAGTCAGCCGAATATTCTACGGCCTTAAAACGTTTAAAATGTTTCGATTTTATAATATGAAAGGATCAAAGTGAAACAGTAAATGTTTGTTCTTTAAGACTGCATTGCGGAAAATGTCTACGGGATTCTGTATGAAAAGATTAACACTGAGTTTTCTGTTTCGTGGCACAACATATCTCGCGGGAAAAAACATGTAGAGGGCGTCGCCTGCGGAAACTACAGTATCTGAGGGGTAGATCAAGTATCGCGAGGCAATATCATAACTTTTCATCTGAGACCCATAAGAGTAAAATTGGGTAAATGGAAACACTTACACTAACTTTTCCAATTGCACTTTATAAGATTTTCAACACGTAATTTCTGTTAATGTTATTGTCTACATAGCAAGGATAACAAGAAATCTTTTCAAAACAGATTCAGCTAATGTTTTAAACAACTGTCAAAGAGCTGTACTTTATGACTTAAATAACATAAAACAGCATTTTTAAACATAAAGCAATTCAAAGTCTATATATTTCTTTTGAACTGATCTGGTAGAAATATTTATAACGGCCTAATGTCGTGCAAGCTAAACAGTGACCGGAAGCTTGTTATTCTTACGAAGATTTAAAAAATCTGTTAAATCGATACGACTTAAATAATTTATGAGAAAACAGATCTATGTGTTTAATTGCTTTTCCATTAAAGTCTCGTAGTTACATTTAATGTCCAGCGCCAGACTAATGACTGTTTACTGTAGATCTCGTAAGGTAATTATTTGTCATTCATTATTGTAACACATACAAGGTACGTAGATATACACTCGTCGATGTTTTTCGTATCTAATGGCAACGGTAGAGCCAACGTTTCGGGTCATTATTTGGATGAACCTGTCGATTCAGTCAGTGGTTACTCCCACTGTTCGTTCATTAGTGTCCTGATCATTTTGCGTTTGCAATCACATGAGCAGTAACCTCTATGTATTAGACAACTATATTGTCTTGTATGGGTTTAAATCAAACACAATAATGTAATTTATTTAAAAACACTTGTACTTTCCACAATATATTTTATTATTTTTTATTTTTATAATTTAGCCAACCGGTTTCGCTATACAAGCATCATCAGTGCTATATAACCGGTTGGCTAAATTATAAAAATAAAAAATAATAAAATATGTTGTGGAAAGTACAAGTGTTTTTAAATAAATTACATCAAGAATGGAATTCCACCAAGCTCCGACGATAAGAAGTATAGAATCTATCAAACACAATAAAAAAACTAACGATCTAAAATATAAATAAAGCGTAGGAAATTGAATTTTTCTGACATTTTCTATCCATATATACAGTGAAGATATGAACTTCATTTTTGCTACAACCTACTGACATTCAAACTCTTTGATTTTAATTATTTTTTGTGTTGTATTCAGCTACTTTTCGATGTGGTGTCTTATAATTATTTTGACGAACATTTCTAAAAAAAAACATTTTATTTTTGAGTGATATAATCTCAAAACACAAAATCCATTTCTACATATTCATCTTATGGAGTTATACACAAATATGTGCAAAACCATATGAAAGATGAAAGTTGCTCCTCGCTTACTTCCAACACATTGTAGAATTGATAGCGCTAATATGAAGTTTGGGCCTTTGTTGCTTTGGTTAATTTCAACTATCAGGTCTCTAAAATGTATAAATAAAATCTAAACTATCTTTTGTCGAATTACAAAGCGTAATAATAATAAGCTCTTTATAATAATAAAGATAAGTGCAAGTACAAGTCCGTACTTGAAGAGTTCTGGAGGAGAAAGCTTAGATTTGAAGTACAGATTAAGAGTAATATTTGAACAGATATTCCAAAACCGTAATTTGCCAGCAGTAAAATAAACTTGGTTTTTTATAGTACTTACTTACATACATACATATCTTCACGCCAAGTCCCTTACGGGGTAGTCAGAGACTATCGAGTGCCAGACCTCACGATCCTGACAAACCTGTCTAGCTTCCTTCACATTCATTACCCTTTTCATACAAACACGCCGGTTTCGGAGACTTTAGACACCACCCTCGGATAATATCCGATTGATCTGATCGTGAAATGTCAGCCTTGGTCTCCCCGGGTACCTACATCCATCTACATTCGCATTGTATATCTGCTTTGTCAATCTTTCCTCTGTCATTGTTTCGACATGACCGAACCAGCGGAGCATGCCCTTTCGCATTTTAACACCAACACTTTCTTTCAATCCCACTCTTTCTCGGATCTCACTGTTACGAATGCGGTCAGCGAGCGTTACGCCACAGATTTTCTGTAGTGCTCTCATTTCGACCGCATTTATCCTACTTTCATGATCTTTCTGACATACCCAACTCTCGCTTCCATACAATAACGTTGGGATAAGCACAGAATTATGAAAAGCGAGTTATATATATTTATAGTACTTGTAAGTTATATTTGCAGTTTTTGAGAGTTCCAATAAAGCATACATGTACAAAGTTGTTATTTAGATCTATAACATATAATATGTTTCACATTTTTTATTTCCTTATTTAAGAACTTGCAGCGGTTAGTGACATACATTTTACCACTTTGAAAGTGAATATCTTTCAAAAATTGACTTTAAAAAAAATTATAAAGATCTACATTTATTACAAAATTACCAGTTTAGTTTAAAAATATTACAATTAGTTCTTAGTTTTGTATAAAATCGTGAAATAGTGCACTGAATATACCTACCTATAATCCTTACTACGTTTCAACTGTATAGACTTAATAGTTTAACATAACAGTTACAGCCAGCTGTCAGACAGACTTTCCATGAAGGTTTCATTCTACGCTGTTCCGCTACGGAAAACCATGAGTAATCAGGATCTTAGAATAATATAGCGTTATTATTCTAAGATCAAGATATTTATTCAAATACTTACCAATGTGTTGTATGTGTCAATTATGAAGTATATAACTTAAAGTATAAAACCTTTCCGTAACAGACACTTTCATTGAGACCTGTAGGGTCACTCTTGGATCTCGATGTCATGCGATTTTTAAATTGGAATCGTAAAGGTCATTTTAACGGATAATTTAAATTTAATGTTAATAATTCGTTTTAGGTGCTATTGTGTTCAAGAGCACCTAAAATGACATACTCGGTTTCAGTTTTCAATATTTCATAAAGCGATCTCTCGAAGCTCAATTCATGAGTAACACTACTGTTAAAGTTTTTTTTTTTTAATGACTACATTGTTGCTAATCTCGCGGTTTTTTCAACTTCACCGATCTTTATGGGCCGAGCAGAGTGCTCAGCCCGAGACATCATTATTTAATTGCATGGGACTGTTACCTACAACGCCAGCAACAAGTGCTGTCTACCGGGAGACCGTACCTCGACTTGGTGCTGCGTTCTGGTTGCTGGGTGGACTTGATGGAGGAGTAGTGGCGGCTCGCCGGCGTTAGGCGCCGGGCGCAAGAAAGGTCTTCGTCGCCAAGACCGGCGGCGACGGTGTTTTGTGATGTAATTTTAAAGGTATGATGATCTCAGTTGTGTAGTAGCCCCATTATTTTTGCTGGAGGATTCACTCAATGTCTGGCCCATCATATGATATAGTTCATCTATTTTTGACTGAAATAATTCTTAAGACCTAACACAAGTAACAACAGTCCGCCTAAAGAAATGTTTTTAAAACATTTTTTAGTATTATATTTTAATTTGGAAGATGAATTTCACCACTTTTACTATGGGATAAGAATAACAACTTACTGATCCATTTCTTAAGAATCTAATGAGAACTCTTACAGTCTTATAAAAAAAAGTGTGTGTTCGTCAGTTACGACGCACGATTGGAGTTCACTCCTTACGAAATGTATCTTGTAGCACACATGTCTCCTACAGCAGATTTAGTTATGTTAATTCTTCTTAAATTAGTATCATCGCAGACATTAGAAGTGTGATCCAAATAGTCAGTATTTTGATAGATAGCCACTCCTCCTGCACGGAGATTACGAAGTATTGCGCAGGAGGAGATCCCGAGAATGAAATACGCTGTGTAATGTATTCCATCTCATTCTTTTACACATTCAATCCACAAGATATATATGTTTGTCCTTTTCTACGTAACGCCTCAACTTTTCGTGTTACACTTGGTTTTACTCCTCATAAAATTTCCGTACCGTGCCTTATTACTCAAATCGTTTCTTAAGGAGTAAACTCCAAAAAATCAACCTGTATTAATATTTCTTAATACTACGGTTATACTAGGAATAGTTATACATAGAATAAATCATGAATAGCTATGGTATATTTTCTAACAATTTTAGTTTGCGTAACTATGTTATAACTATACCATATTAATTATGCATAGCTGCACCTAACGGCAACGTCAAAATTCATAATTTCTGAACAGAAATTTATGAACGGTTTTCGACTTGTATCAGTTTGACGTTGAAATAACAGCAAGTTTTAAATTATAGTTTTTTTCTCACATTACATAATCGATTTAGCATATTTTTAATTTCTTTAATCTGATCTGCTTTCTTAATTCCATTATAATAAGTTTGATATTAGAAATATTAAAGTCTGCTAAAGTGACATGAAAAAAGGCAGCGACGTCTAAAGTAGATTTTTTAATTTAAAATAGATATTCGGCTTTTAAACAAGGGTGACTGTAGTACTATGTCTTGTATGGACAGTTATACTAAGACTATACAAGGTATAAGAGCTAAGCAATCCGAGTATATAAGTAGGAATTTTGTTTATTCTTAGTTTATTCCTAGTATAACATTTTATACCGTGTTCAATTGCAAGGCCAATATTGTTTAGTACGCTGACATAGATCGGGTACAAAAGACTTATCGCAATTGAACAGAAAGTGATTGTTAACTACCAACTATTACCTACAGCGATCGACAGGCGACCGACTAATGATTGTTTACAATACACCTCGCAAACTGCACCGTATCCTTTATTGTGTAACATTAACTAATGGTTAATGATCTTTGGTTATTGTTCACTGTTTTTGATATTGTAAGATAGCAAACATGTATGTGGCTCTCTTGTTAATAGATCGTAACCTTCAGCTACTATTTATGTTACTTGTGTGTCACTATTCTATATTCGTATCTAGAATAATCGGACAAAACAACCGGCTACTTTACCCTCCACCACGGAATATAACAATTGAAATGAGTAGTAAGTTAAGTCAGCTTGTGACATTATTATTGTATCATAACAACCAAATTCCTGATAATCTCAAATCTCTTCCATTAAAAAGATTTCGAAAGAAGGTATTTGACTTGTTGTTAGATAAAACATATTATAGTGTCAAAGATTTTCTTG
>NJDD01000163.1:192321-207837 GCA_002245505.1 Calephelis nemesis
GTACAACAACGCCACTATGTCCGTCCGAGTACAAGATCAGAGCACAGAGGCGATTCCATTGCAGAGAGGTGTAAGACAGGGAGACGTAATATCTCCTAAGCTCTTCATCAACGCAATGGAGGACGCTTTTAAGCTTCTGAAGTGGAAAGGAATGGGCATCAACATCAACGGCGAGTACATCACTCAGCTTCGATTTGCCGATGACATAGTCATAATGGCGGAATCGCTGGAAGACCTTAGCACAATGCTCGAAGACCTCAATCGTGTTTCCCGACAGGTGGGCCTTAAGATGAACATGGACAAGACGAAAATCATGCGGAATGTCCATGTAGCGCCCACCCCAGTGTCAGTTGGGAACGCGATCCTAAAAGTTGTTGACGAATATATATACCTAGGACAAACGGTCCAGTTAGGTAGGTCCAACTTCGAGAAAGAGGTGAATCGACGAATCCAACTCGGTTGGGCAGCGTTCGGGAAATTGCGTAGCGTCTTTTCGTCCGAAATACCTTAGTGTCTCAAAACAAAAGCCTTTAACCAGTGTGTGTTACCAGTGATGACCTACGACACCGAGACGTGGTCTCTTACTGTGGGCCTGATAAACAAGCTTAAGGTTGCTTAACGAGCTATGGAGCGGGCTATGCTCGGGGTTTCCCTGCGAGATCGATTCAGAAATGAGGAGATCCGCAGGCGAACGAAAGTCACCGACATAGCCAGCCGGGTTAGCAAGCTGAAGTGGCAGTGGGCGGGGCACATAGCGCGGAGAACTGATGGCCGTTGGGGCAGAAAAGTTCTCGAGTGGAGACCAAAAAAGTACCGGCAAACGAAGCATAGGACGGCCACCCACGAGATGGACAGACGACCTTATGAGGGTCGCGGGGTCTCGCTGGATGCAGGCCGCTTCCATCCGGTTGACGTGGCAGTCAACGGGGGAGGCCTATGTTCAGCAGTGGACGTCCTATGGCTGAAATGATGATGATGATGATGATATAATATTATTACGTTTACAGTTAACGATTCTTGAATTATGTCTTTTGTGTAACTTATTGGGATATTTTATTAACCATGCCGTTGGTCGAGTGGCTAGGGTACCTCCTTAACGATATCGACCGACGAGGCTCGGTTTTCATTTCTGTAGAAGCAGATAAGCATGTGAACGACTTAGTAGGCACAATATCATCATCATCAGCCGGAAGACGTCCACTGCTGGACATAGGCCTCCCCCAAAGAGCGCCACAAGTCACGTTCATCAGCCGCTTGTATCCAGTGACTCCCTGCGACTTTGACCAGATCGTCAGTCCACTGGGTAGGAGGTCGTCCTCCGGTGCAGGGCCGCCACTCGAGAACCTTTCTTCCCCAGCGGTTGTCGGTTCTGCAAGCAATGTGGCCTGCCCATTGCTACTCCAGCTTGCTGACTCTCTGAACTATGTCGGCTACTCTCGTTCTCTTGCAGATCACCGAATTACGGATCATATATCGCAGAGAAACACCGAGGCACATTGTTGTTTAATTATGAATCAGTTTTTTTTATCCACATCTTCATTCCCTTTTTTAAAACTCGCATTGTCATCCTTTTTAATCGCAATAGCATTGCCGTACTCGCGTTTATTCTACTGGTTCCTCATATACACGGGAACCCATTGTCCGTTTTTACACGCTTTTTTATTAGCTTCACTTGTATGTTTGTATGTATGTATGTTTGTATGTATGTATGTAACTCACACCCGTTTTTCTCCCACTTCCCGCGAACCGATTTCATTCAAACTTTGTACACTTATTAAGAACTGGTGCCAATAGAGTGATATAGTAAGTTTATCCCATTATCCTAATCAGGAGCGCCAGGATTTAACAATTTCCTTACGTATCCTCTACGTAAGGGCTAACAGCTTATGACTGTTATAACATTCTTTTTATAGTTTTTAGTTTGATGTACTTGAAAAGCGTGTTTTTTAGTTTTTTTAAACTATATTTTATTCTATTCTTACTTGTCCATTTTTCTCAGTCTTCAGCACACGTAATAGTGAGTCTATGGGAACACATGTCTTGTTCTACGACATCTAGCCATTCAATTGTTAGCGTCTCATACTATTATTTACTTTTAGTTTTATGGTAATAAGTCATTGAATATTTTCACGCCTTGGTATATAGGTAAGCAGAGATACAACAAGGTCGGTATATGCAAAACATCGTCAACCTTAGGCGTGTACCGACTACCTATGGCATGCAAAATAATATACAACCAAGTTTCCAAATAATACGCTATAGAAAATTGATTCTGAGTGCCATTATTTTTAAAAACATTATCCTATTAATATTATAAATGCGAAAGTTTGTATGTATGGATGTATGGATGTTTGTTACTCTTTCACGCAAAAACTACAAAGCCGATTACGATGAAATTTGGTATGTAGGTAGCTGAAGACCCAGAATAACTTATAGGCTACTTTTTATCCCGGAGTTCCCGCGGGATTGGGACTTACGCGGGTGAAACCGCGGGGCGCAGCTAGTATTAAATAAAAGCAAAACAATTCAGTTATGTTGTATTTGTAATTAAAAATGCAACACAACTACCGATAAAACAATAAGCATTCATTTTCAATCAATTCATATTGAAACAACATCGTTGTAGGTATTTCACAGTTAAGGTAATCAAACGAGGACGGCACAAGTCCGACTAATGATTGTTTATAAATTGCCTCACAACATAACGGTTCACCGCATCATTATTGTATAACATAATGCTACTCTGTTCATGGTTAATTATCTTTAGTTACCGATGTTTATTTTGTCTAACTAAATAATTAGTAGACCATTTTGTTGGATGGTTTCAAATTTCTGATATTAAACATATTAGTGTAGAACAATTTATTAAGGATGGCTTAATCAAAATTTCTTTTTAGAAAATTATAATCACAAACTGAGCCCTTACCATGAGTTTACGGCTTGTCAAGTTTAGTAAACTCGCTATCGTCTTTATAAATTACTAGCTGCGCCCCGCGGTTTCACCCGCGTAAGTTCCTGTCCCGCGGGAACTTCGGGATAAAAAGTAGCCTATATGTTATTCTGGGTCTTCAGCTACCTACATACCAAATTTCATTGTAATCAGCTTTGTAGTTTTGCGTGAAAGAGTAACAAACATCCATACATCCATACATCCATACATCCATACATACAAACTTTCGCATTTATAATATTAATAGGATTTGTATGAAAATTTTGAATAGTGCCTCTATTGGTGACTAAGAGAAACACATTTTTAGACCAAAAGTGTCATAGATTTCGATACGTAACTTACCGAACGTAATCTATACTAACTCATGGTAAAGGCTCTGAGGATAAGCAAGACGTTAGTAATTAAAGTTAAACATTCTACACGATTTTTCAATGTATTTGGTGATACTAAATCAAGTATTTGAAGTTCCAATGAAGTACAAGCGGCAACATTACTTTAATTGTACAATTATTAAAAATACAATGAAATTAATGTAAAATTTAACAATTTAAAGCTTAACATTCTATATACGTCTGTACATGTGCAGTCGTCACCATCTTTATCTACTTACATGGCGTGAGCTGGAGGACGTAATACGTATAAGTAAACATGGCTAAAAGTATTACATAAGTCAAAGTCAAAAATTCAAGTCAAAATCAGGTAAAAAACCAACTTATACAACGTTTGTATTTAAAAATATGTAAATTATAAAAATTCGGTAGTCAAAACGCGTTATTCTGTGGTAAGTAACTTATTCTGTGGTAACGGTAACTACAGCAGCTTCAGGCCTTAAGGGATTAAAATTATTATTTGGTTGCTTTGTATATCGTTCTATGAAACCAGAGAGCTGATATAAATATGCAATTAGCAAGTTAAAAATGTTACAATGCACTAAAAATATTTCTGCAAATGAATTAGAAAAATCGGTAAATATAAAATAAGAATATGAGTTTTCTAAATACCCTCAGGTTACTGCCGCTCTCGTGATGCTGTGACAGGATGCTTTCTGCTTGCACTAAATATCAACAAAGCAATCTCTGCTCGTTTCAACAAACAACTGAAGCACTACAGTAGGAAGACACTACAATGCTCTAAAGACGTTATTAGATTAAACCCTTAGAACATTCCATTTCTTTCATGTTACAGTGCAGAATACGTAACGTGACCATTTTCATTCTAACTGAAAACGGAACACTCGTTTATTTTTCAATACTGTATATGTTGGGATTGTTTGCGAGTCGATTATTGCAAATATTTCAATTAAATTCGCACCCAGCGGACACATTTTTTGATCGAAATGCTTTAGTTGAGCGACGTTAATTTATCTGTCCAATACCATGAAAACTTAAACATATGAAATCAATTATTTCTCTTCCCGTATAACACTAGTATTTCGCTAGTTTGTGACTCTCTATATTCTCTCATAACTCAAAAAAACTGCAAAGTGCGAGTTGTACTCGCTCATAAAGGGTTTTGCACTTAAATGTAGCAGCAAATAACATTATATTATATAGAATAGAACAGAAGAGAATAACTCTTTATTGTGCACCAAAATACATAAAAATAAATACATTAAAAGAAACTTAAAAACTAAGTGATACGCAAAGGTGGCCTTATCGCCAAAACAGCAATCTCTTCCAGGCAACCCCACGTTATGGAGACATAATAAAATAAATTTTGCACGATGGTGCTCTTAATACACAAAAAAGAAATATAACACATGCAATATCAAGTGGAATATAAAGATTTTAAAATAAAGGAAAAAAAAGCATAAACAGAATTACTTTAATCGAGTCATATTGAATGTAGAAAGTGACGTTTAACCATATTTTTAAACGTATTGATATTTGGGGCTTTCCTGACTTCTACTGGGAGCGAGTTCCAAAGATTTACTGATAGCGAGGTAAAAGATCGGCTATAATAGTTAGTGTTACGAGAGGGTACTTGGAGAGAAAGGTTGTCACTAGATCTAAGAAATTTTACCTCACTATTACAAAATTTAAACCTCTCTTTTAGATATGAAGGGACAAGTGGGTTAAAGAGAATAAATTACAGCAGTGAGAGAATATGACAATTCCGGCGAAGATGGATAGGCAACCACTTGAGCTTAGCACGAAATTCAGAAACGTGATCATATTTACGTAGCGAAAATATGAACCTAATATAGAGATTATATATATAAAATATAAATTATATATATAAATACGTGATGCCAAAACTTTGGACCCATTTTTACGAAAACTGCGCGGACGCAGGAGCATAAAATTTGGCACGCTTATAGTTTATGTGTAGGAAAAGTGCAAAACGCTAATATTTTTCAATAACAATGCTTATAATTTTCAATATAATAATATTATAATATCATTATATAATATAAAATAATATAATTTTCAATAATATTAAATCAATAAATAAAATATTACCTACTCTACCATGCATTTAACACACACACAAACAAATATATTGATGATAACAATAAAAGATCACAGATGGCACACCACAAAGTTTGGAAATAAAGTAGTTTGTCTTTAGAAATGAAGATGGCGTTCTTATCAAAAATATATTAAAAATTATTACGGTCGGATTTCGAACAACGGGCGACCACTAGTTAATATAAAGTTAAAGTAGTTCATATACAGTGGCTGAGGATTACGACATAAAGCTGTAAAAAATCTCGTTAAAACCATTTTTGGTGGACGTGGTAATATACATCACATTTGTTTTTCTCTTATTTTAGAAGTTACGGGGGGTGTATCCCCGCATTTTACCAGTTTGAAGGTGTTTCTCAAACAAACTGTTTATTTTATAAATAATAATATTAGAAACCTCAATGCAATTTTTGAAAACCTGTCCAAAAATACTTCTCACTTGATTTAATAAAAAAAACGTGTGACACTCGGAAACTGCCATGGTTAAACTATTGAGTAACGCCTAGACAACCAATGCCACCTAGAGGCGAGTTACTGAACTAAAAAGACATGCGTGATCAAAAAGCCATTAAAGTTCAGACCCGGAAACGCAGACATCTAAATGTTCATCACACAAATGCCTGCCCTCGTCGGAAATCGAACCTGAGCCTCGCGGTCGGTCGATGTAGCTAGACGTGTACCCTAGCCACTCGACCAACGAGACGGTCAAATAGACAGATAGAAGCTATGCAAAAGCTTAAAAATTGAGTTTTAGCTCCAAGAATAGGGACCCCTAAAATTTACTTTTTTCTGTTTAATGCGTTACACAGAATATACCTTACTACCAAGCTTCAATAATACAGTTCTAATAGTTTCGAAAAAAGTGGCTGTGACATACGGATGCCTGGACAGATAGACAGACAGACTAAAAGACATGATCAATCTATAAGGATTTCTTTTTTGGACACACTCTATAAAATTATGTTAATTATGGCATTCAAATAAATAATTGCTGCATTAATTAAACTACATCACAACACTATACGCAAAATATTATTACACTAGCTGCGCCCCGCGGTTTCACCCGCGTAAGTCCCAATCCCGCGGAAACTCCGGGATAAAAAGTAGCCCATATGTTATTCTGGGTATTCAGCTACCTACATACCAAATTTTATCGTAATCGGCTTTGTAGTTTTTGCGTGAAAGAGTAACAAACATCCATACATCCATACATACAAACTTTCGCATTTATAATATTAATAGGATTTCCGGGTACTCAAGCGATACATTTTTGGAGTCATTTGTTATATAAGGTAAGAAAAGCACTTTTAAAAATACAATTAGCTTGGAAATAAAAGTCGTTATAAGGGTCGGCCTTTGCCATCCCGAAGGACATAATTTACATTATTTTATATCAATCACCTGGATCGTAGGACGAGAACAGAAATATTATAAAATATTCAAATTCGAATTTCATTATGGACCTTTTTAGAAAGAGCTTAATTGTACTTCTACTTGCGCTTGAAATTTTAAACAGAACCTATACTTGTAATCGTCAGCATTTGGTGAAATTCCATTGTATACATATACTTTTTTAAGGTGAACTCTTGAACTTTTCAGTGTCGTCGGGGCTTTATAACTAAAGATAAAATTTTAAATATTAATAGTCAAAGACCTTACTTAGACAAGAAGGTCTATGCGCTCGCTACATTATATTAAAGTTGTGTTTACTCACTTTTGAAATTATTAAAAATATTCACTAACAAAACTACGTTTTCACTTTAGATTCTAAATAATCTTAACAAATTCAGCCACCATTTTCAGCGAATAGCTTTCATACCGCTATGACTTTACCCGTTAACTTAGTTTAGATTCTTCAAATGCAGGCATATGCGACTACATATTTTAAAACACCATATAATTAGTACGTCGCATCGAAGCGACAGATGTCAGAAAAATTATGAGAGAAGGATAATAATGTCTAAATTGGAGCGCAACAGAAAGTTTGTGGTGTAAAGCTCGCTGACCACATTCGTAACAGTGAGATCTGAAAAAGAGTGGAATTGAAAGGAAGTCATTCCACGATCAAATAAACTTGAATGTTTCCAAGGGTAGTGTCAAGAGTTTTCGAAAATGGAATGTTTTCATTAAAAGGGTAATTAACGTATATGGAGGAAGCCAGGCAGGTCTACAAGTATCGTTAAGTTTGGCGCTTGATGCTCTCTGTCTATTACGTTACGCACTTGCCGTAAAGAAATGTATGTATGCTTCATCAGTTTTATACATACTATCGAAAAAACCATGCCCTTAGACATCAAGTTTTTGTCTCAGATACATCATTACAGTTTCCTTCTGTTACCAGTTGTCACTACATACTTTAAAAGAATGTCGCTTTCCGCTGTCTGTCCATGTGCATTCTTAGATATTTATAACTACGCAACGGATTTTGATGCATTTTTTCCAGTAGATTGAATAATAATTAAAGAGGAAGGTTTTTATGTATGATACCACAGAGAGTTGTCCACCCGTACAAGGTTGGGTCGGGCTGCTAGTAAGCAATACGTGAAACTGCTTGACGTAAGTTCAACATACTTTGTTGTTCGCTTTCACTTAAACTGAATCATTGAAGGAAAATCATAAATCCGTTTATTGTAACATAAGATTTTAAACTTAAATCGTCGCGTATTATTAACATTTTTAATTATTTATACGGGATACTCACGATCTTCTTTTATTTTATTTGTCGATATTTCGGCCTAGTTGCATAGGCCGTGGTCACGACGGGACTCAATTGTAAGCAAAATTTAATGAATTCTGCAAAATTAATGAGTTATTGAAACAAACCCACTTTTAAATATAATTCTGTGCTCGACCAACGTACGCTTGTGTCAGTTTCATTTATTGACTCAAAATTAATTTGATTTGAAAGAGGTGAGATTTCAATTTTAATTTATTTTGGGATAGAACGTTGTTTTTACTTAATAACAATGAAATAATATTTAATAATGATGTATTATAATTTATAATACGAAAGAAAAAAAAAGGGCATGCTCCGCTGGTTCGGGCATGTGGAAAGAATGACAGATGAAAGATTGACAAAGCAGATATACAATGCAAATGTGGATGGATGTAGGTACCCGGGGAGACCAAGGCTGACATTTCACGATCAGATCAATCGGATATTATCCGAGGGTGGTGTCAAGAGTCTCCGAAACCGGCGTGTTTGTATGAAAAGGGTAATGAATGTGTAGGAAGCAAGATAGGTTTGTCAGGATCGTGAGGTGTGGCACTCGATACTCTCTGCCTACCCCGTAAGGGACTTGGCGTGAAGATGTGTATGTATGTAAAGAAAAAGTAATAAAATAATTTTGAATATTTTCGTTTCTGTATTGTTGTTATTGGATAACAACAATTTGCTACAATATAGTAAGTTCGTACATTGCACATAGGTCTGTAAATACATTCATACATAATTATCTTAACGCTAAGTTCCTCACGAGGTAGGCAAGGAATGTAGAGTGCCAAATGTCACTATCCTTGACCGCCGGTTTTGGGAACTCTTGATATCTTGGCAACAGATAATCCCGAGTGAGCTGATCGTCGAATGTCAACCTAGGTCTCCTCGGATATCGAAATTTATCCCTTACGCATCGTAAATCAACTTGAAATATCATATATCTAGTGAATAACATGAATATTGAATTGCAAAAAAAAAACTTGTATATTGCGGGTAGTCCAGTAAAAATATTAGGTATTCTTTTTATCCTTCCTGACGCCACTTACTTCTTCATTTGCTGGTCCTGAGGGTAGGGTAGCAGGCGGACTCACACAATAGGACTAACATCCCGGCCACATAACAACAACGCACTTGTAACATCTAAAATTCACCAGAGTACTTAAATTCGTCGAATAGATTGAGACGTGCAAACCATCGTGGTAACAGTGCAAATGCAAAAGAAAAATAAATCATCAATTAATACTAAGCTGATTAGAGAATAGGACCATGGGTCATGGGAATACGGAGAATTTCAGAATTGGAAAGAGACAACGCTATTACCCGCTAGAATACCTTCTAGTTACTAAGTTAATTGTATTATTCCGTTAGTCGTTTCATTTTTAAAAATATTTCATCAAAGATAGAAAGCAATATTAGATAGCGGCTAACCAGTAACATATTTAGTTGCTATATCACGTATAGCCACCAAATATGTTACCATCAGGAAAACCACTTGCTTGATCACTAGTTTAATCTTTATCGTATAGAGAAAATAAAAACAAAATCGCATTACAAGAACATTTTCTTTATAAGGCTTACGTATAGTGTAGGTACGAGTATAGTACATAGTCGCCAAGGGTTGTAGTTGACATTTTTCTCAATATTGATGAATGAAACTTGACTCACATCAAGAGTAAGGTCAAGTTGAGTGTCTGAAGGTCGCCTTTGAGAGTTCATTATGAATATTAACTAGTCCGTTCAGTTCAGTGACTTATATCACATTAAGAGTGATTTTTTTACAATATTTCGTTTAAAATCTCATAAAATTTAATAAAATATACTTTCACTTTCATCTTTTTCAAGATAGAATACATTTTTCTGATTGCTCAAGAGAATTATAACCTCAAGTCACTAGAGTAAATAAGGACAGTTAACAGTCTATATGTCTCCAATAACTTAAAATTAAAATTTTGCCTTGATGATTGAAGACCCGACGAAATAACTGAAAGGTGTCTGGTGGATCATTGTTTAAAAGTTACGGTGTTATGTTTCGTAATTTTTTCGCTTTTTTGTTTTTTTTTTGTGTGGGGAGTGTGTCTATCTGTGGCATCATATTTTTTGAAGGGTGGGACCGTTTGTCAGGAGTTCAATGAAAATTTATAATTTTAAGGTCATAGTTAAAAGTAAAAACCGGAGATGCATAAAATGAAAAAAATTGCTAAATTACAATGTTACATATTAAACAATATGTACTTTACTTTACAAGTGCTATTTAAATAAGTATGTATTTTTTTAATTCCATCAAGTGCCAACGATAAAAGTATTTAATCTAGAAGCTAAGGCTCGATAACCAATTCATTCGTTTTTCCAATTATCCCATTAATATTATAAATGCGAAAGTTTGTATGTATGGATGTATGGATGTTTGTTACTCTTTCACGCAAAAACTACAAAGCCGATTACGATGAAATTTGGTATGTAGGTAGCTGAAGACCCAGAATAACATATAGGCTACGTTTTATCCCGGAGTTCCCGCGGGATTGGGACTTACGCGGGTGAAACCGCGGGGCGCAGCTAGTAAGATATAATTCAGGTGTGATTCTGTTTATATTTGGTCAAAATCCACTGACCAAATATGTTTTCTTTTCATTATTTTTGAGTTAGTTTTGTGTACCTAGAGGACATGGTCCTGACATTGGATGCGTGTTTTGGCAAGAATTATTTATGCCAAAAGATAGAAAGTAAGAAACAACAACCCTCTTGACACCATGTATGGCACTATTTAAATATCTTGGACCGATCCTTGTGCAAGACTACCGACTACCCCACGCTCCAGCATGGAACTGGACAGCGATGTACATAAATGCTATTTCGGTAGGATAAGTTATTGGTACCTATTCGGACTAGCCAGTGTTTAGGCTTCTCTGCATCTTGTTGTTAAAGAAATATTTTTCAGGATGTATTCATCAGGTATGTATGTTTGTGCGAAGAGATCTGACATCACTACTGCCAATGGAAGGATGTCGTTATTTGCGATACTATGTTAACCCAGAGTGTACCAGTTCAGTCTTGAGCATTAATTAATCAAAATTCGTAGCACTGCCTTTTTCTATTTCGATTACAGTCTAAATAAATAACATTAAATAAAAAATGAAACCCAACATAGGGTTGGGGAAGAGATTTAGTTTTTTTTCACTATAACATTTCTGGTAACAGCAAGACTTCCGTCTGTTTGTTTGTTTGTTTGTCTCCGTACACGAAAACCTATTTATCTGTATATATTAGTGCTTACAGCCATATCACAAACAACATACGAATTTACTTTGAGAAAAATGAATAAATGTAACACAAAAGATGTATAAATATCCTAAAAACACAACAACAACCGCAAAGAAAACATGAAATCAATATCTGGAAGGTATGTTCATGGGTTTGTATAATTTGTTCACGTATGAAGAAAGCGGACTCGAAAACAAACCAAACAAAATGAAACAGATTAGCGAGTGAGGTCGCAGGGCGCTCGTAAAACAGAGCTGCGGGCAAACACGGGGGGTTGGAGACGAAAAATTCTTACATAACCCTTAGGTACTTCGACAAAAGCTTTACGATATCTCCACGTAGCTCCGCTGAAATTTATGTAGACTGAATTACGGCTCACGATTCCGAACTAATAAATTTTATCGTTTTCCTAAATTGTCTCGTTGAATTAGGCATTTTCGGATTGGAATTAGTCGTGATTTACATGATTTGAGAAAAATCTTGTACATTTTAGTCATTTTGTCTCGTTGATCGAGTGGCTAGCGTCCACGCCTAACCAACCGCGAGGCTCGGGTTCGATTCCCGACGGGGGCAGGCATTTGTGTGATGAATATTTAGATGTCTGCATTTCCGGGTCTGTGTGTTTATTATTCTGGTATCTATTTAAGTAATTATATGTATTAGTATCGTTGACTAACACCCATAACACAAGCATATAATTTGCTTACTTTGGGGTTAAATTCAATTAGTGTGATTTGTCCAGGGATATTTATTTATTTTAAAATAAAAAAAAAATTGTCATGTATTTTTAACGAAATTTGGTGATGTTAAATGAAATGAAATAATTTACTTAGAAAAGGTCAAGCTCCACATTAACGATACACATTTTTCTCCCAATCCCCTCCTGCTGATAGAATCATCGAGTATTATTTTTAATAGTTTTATATTACCTTTTAATAATCTAGTTAGATACGGTTGTATGACTAGGTTAGTATAGCCATAGTTTAATAAAATAAATCTTCTATAAACTTATTAATGTATGCGCTTTACGTAACTTTGGCTTATGATTTTATGATAATAATTTTATTAAATATAGTAATACTAGCTGCGCCCCGCGGTTTCACCCACGTAAGTCCCAATCCCGCGGGAACTCCGGGATAAAAAGTAGCCTATATGTTACTCTGAGTCTTCAGCTACCTACATACCAAATTTCATCGTAATCGGCTTTGTAGTTTTTGCGTGAAAGAGTAACAAACATACAAACATCCATACATCCATACATACAAACTTTCGCATTTATAATATTAATAATAGGATTTAGTACATCTCAAAATATACGTATTATAAATGAGCTGCCTTTTAAAAAGCTAGACAGATTTTCCATTTTCTTTTCAATTTAAAAAAAAAATTGAAATTAAAGTTTATTTAAAAGTTTAAAGATAAAGAGGAAAGTTTTATTCCGACTTAAAAGTAAAAGACGAATATAATGTGTGGAAGTTGGATGCCTTTTATTTATTCGTTACTTTGATTTTTATGATATTGAAAGTCAAACCAGCACACGGATTTCCTGTAAAAGTAAGTTTACCGACTACCTTAACCTACGAAACGGAACACGTCAACAGCAAGCGCTGACATTATGGCGGCAGGAATAGGTAATGCGGTGGTACCAATCCGGGCGAGTCGCTACAAAGATCTACCACATAGTCAGAAGTAACGGTGTTAATGACGGAATGCCCATGCTCGCCTTTTACAAGTTGCCTGGTACAGGAAGACAAATGGTCTAGCTTCATACGGGATTGGATAATGAAGAAAAATTAACGTATAATATAACATAACTAGCTGCGCCCCGCGGTTTCACCCGCGTAAGTCCCAATCCCGCGAGAACTCCAGGATAAAAAGTAGCCTATATGTTATTCTGGGTCTTCAGCTACCTACATACCAAATTTCATCGTAATGGGCTTTGTAGTTTTTGCGTGAAAGAGTAACAAACATCCATACATTCATACATACAAACTTTCGCATTTACAATATTAATAGGATTTGTAAATAACGTATAAACGATGTGCAGTTTTATTCCATACACGTTGAATTAAGAATCATTATTTTAAGATTTAAAAATATTCTTTTCAGGATTTTTTAAGCAAGAACAATTTATTACACTAGAAATTATTTTTAATATGATTTGATATTTTCCATCGTCGGCGCTTGGTAAAACTTCCAAATATTCATATTTTTAAATGAAGAAACACTTGTACTGTTTTACGTATCACTTATATTTTATTATTTTATAAATAGCCTACCGGTTTCGCTTTTTACAGCATCATCAGGGCTAGAACTTAAACCGGTAGGCTATTTATAAAATAATAAAATGTAAGTGATACGTAAAACAGTACAAGTGTTTCTTCATTTAAAAATATGAATTTTTAATATGATTTATAATATTCTAAATTTATTACAAAATATGATCCTTAACTATTAACCTTAACTAACCTTAACCTTAACCTTAACAATTATTATATTTGTCGTTTAGACAGCATGTTATGTTCTTGCTTTTTCACGAAAAATATAGCTATCATTATCATTGGCATTAGTACTGATACTATTGCGGTTCCCATTTGACTCGTCAATTTGTTCGTTTGTCATTTTTCTTTCATTTTGTTGCCCGAGATTTGTGAAGAGCTCGGTTGGTGATATGATTATCACATTGTGGGATTTGATATAGCCCGGTGAAGTTGTAAAAACCTAGCGGTTAGCAACATATTAGCCGGTTCAAAAAAAGTTTAGGATCAAGTCCTAAACTTAAAGATAAATCTTTAACTAAATGTGGGTGGCAAGTTCATTCCTCTGCCTTTATTCTGTTCAAGGATACAGGTGTAAAGATATCAATGCTTGTGCTTGTTTTTTTCTTCTCTAAATAGTATTTTTTGACTGTTGGAAGAATTGCTAAACAAATTCCTAGAATGTGTTAAAACACAGCTTTCATAAAAAGATAATTCAAAGAACGCGAGAAATACAGCTTTGTTTAATTAACTTAGGTTAATCAAATTTTCATCAAATGAAGCGAGAAATAACTTTGGGAAAAATATAATTTATATTCTTCATAAACTTTTCAAGCGAATCTTTTCAACAATGAGTTTCTTTTGATTAGTTTACATGTTTTACCATCAAATTGAAGGAAATCATATCAAAATACATAATAGTTTTACGAACTTAACGCCGTATTTATAAGTTGAATCTGAAAGTAAAAAAACATTTTCGATAAAATTAAACAAAACAATGGCAATTAAGAAACATTTATTGTTTAATCTTAATCAAAACATTTATGGTACCTAATTATTCCCAAATTGGAAAGTTATAATGCTGCACAGACAGACACATACCTACGCATAACCGCTCGCACATATACACACACCCACACCCACATACACACACACGCACACCCACACGCACACCCACACGCACACCCATACGCACACGTACACGCACACAAACACGCACACGCACAAACACACGCACAGGGATGTTATAAGTTTGATTTGTGTGCATGTGTGATCGAGATGGTTTAGTTTTAGAATTATTAGTCTATTTAATGATGACAAGGGCACCGTGCCGAAGAATCGACTTTTTAATAAGCATGTAATTCATATCATAATAATATGAAATTTATTTCAATTTAAATTCCTGGTCACTATTTTCGGTATTGAAATCAATGTCATCAGTCAGCCAAATTTCCTTTTGAAATATCCAATGACGCTTTAAATTCTAAGTGAAATCCCTTCTTAGGCACTTCTTCATAGGCAGTCTTAGTTTTGTCTACAAGAACGCATATGCGTACATTGTTTTATTAATGTCATATTTATAAAAAACAACTTGGTGACATTGTTTTAAACATTGCGTTTTATTAAACAAGAATTGCTGCAACACTACTAACAAATTACATAACCTATTTCTGTGCAAGATTTAATCTTTTGTTCCCAAACATGTTCGTCTTTTAAATACTGTGAGACCTTATAATAGCCTTTCTTACATGATTATATACATTTTAAGCTTATTTGAAGGTAGATGATAATAATACTGTACTTATAATAATAATACCCTAATAATTACACTGGGCAGCTTATTATAGAAACGTAGTCATATATACG
>NJDD01000163.1:207924-229372 GCA_002245505.1 Calephelis nemesis
GACGTGTTCCGGTTCGGAGGGTAAGGTAGCCGGTAAACTTAATTTTTCTCGAGGCCTAACATCCCGGCCTCTGGTTGGCAACGCACTATTACCACCTTTGGTGTCTTAAGGCGGCGGGAATTTCTTAGCATCAGGAAATCCGTCTGCTTGTTTGCCTTCCAATGTCATAAAATATATATATTATAGCGTCTTCGACCACTTTACCAAGAGTAAAACGAAAGTTCCGAAGAAGAAAACTAGAGAATATAAATTATCAATTTCCTCCATAGATTTTGAGTATTACTAATTATATTAAACTTTAGTGGATTTTTCCAATTTTCTAAAAAAAACATGTTGTTCGGAATTGGAAATGTGCCCGGTTGGCGATAGGCTTGCCACCTATCACATTGTGGGACTTAGTGTCTTCGGCTAGTCGTGGGTGTCCTGGTTGTGGCTGTGGCTATATCTTCAGGGATATGGGCGTGAAGATACTTTCGAATTTGACACAAAATCACCATCACTACCACAATTTTTAAGGTTTTTGATTAATCGATTGTTATTTAATAAATCTTTAAAACTGATGTTCATAAAACCATTACACAAACGGTGTTTCGTATAAAGATAGCAGACGCGACCGTAAAAGTAAACACATTACACCTCGATCGCAGAATTTTTCAATTTACCAAACACCAAGTATATTTTACACTCGCAAACAGGGGGCTTGAACTTTTATGTCATTATTTACACGGCCCGTTATAAGCGAGACTCGTTATTATAAGTAAAACCCATTTTTTTAGGAAACTCATTTTATATCATCTAGAATGGGTTTTTCGTCTGATGAAACTAAAGTCGTTCAAATAAACGTTTTTGTTTTATCAATTTCTGAAAAAGCTTTCAGGTTTTACTTACACGTTATGTTACTTGCTACTACACGTTTGTTATAGTTACATTGCACAAAAGTTTAGATACTGCAAGCTTTTACAAGAAGACTAATAATAAAACTTTCTAGTAGGTACAACTATGTAATTGGTATTTTTTTTGATGAAACTAATATGCAGATAGACTTTCTATCTGCTTGATCAGTTGTTAATTTAACAGCTGTTTTCCTCTCAAAGAAGAACAAGAATGTGAAAAATACTAACGTTATCACAGCAAAAAAGATGGAAGATGGCCGAGTGGCGTACACGCCTAACTACACCGACCAACTGCGAGGCTCGGGTTCGATTCTCCATGGGGGCAGGCATTTGTGTGATGAACATTTATATGTCTGCATTTCCGGGTCTGGGTGTTTATTAAATTTGTTCTGGTATCTATTTAAGTATTTCTATGTATTAGTGTTGACTAACACCCATAACACAACCATATAATGTGCTTTCTTTGGAGTTAGATTCAATATGTGGTACTTGTCCAGGGATGTTTATTATAATTATTAGTGCTCTGAAATAAATTGAATTTATTAAGAACTTGTTATCATCATCTAGTACTGATTCGGGAAAGTTATAAAGGAACTAAGTATTCATATTTTTAAATGAAGAAACACTTGTACTGTTTTACGTATCACTTATGCTTTATTATTTTATAAATAGCCTACCGGTTTCGCTTTTTACAGCATCATCAGGGCTAGAACTTAAATTACTTAAATTGATTAATTAAAAATATGAATATTTGGAAGTTTTACCAAGCGCCGACGATGGAAGATATCAAATATAAGGAACTAAGTCATCTACGCTGTCACAATTTCATCAAGAAAAATAACTAGAAACTACTACACAGTATCAAATAGATTTAAACCTTCCGAAGAGATTAAAGTTATTTCCATCTGTTTAAGATTAAAACAAGACTGGAACAAATAAAAACTGTGTAGAACTTTGTTAAGTTGTGAAAAACAACAGGCGTGCCGTCTGCGTCCCACGAAACAATTACAAAATAACTTTAAATTTTATAGCAATCCGTTAAAATGAAACCTTTGTAAGCCTTTTGTGTTACATAGTGTAACTCCAAGAGAACTTGGGGCAACAGAATCAATAATGCGATTCGTGTATTATTGTTGTTTTCTAGCATTTGCAAAGTTCAATTATTCGAAAATAATGGAGAAAGTTTCTTTAAAATATTACTTATGGTAGTTGGTGTTGAGTCACTGTTTTGTATTTAGTCTTTGCAATTTTTTTAGCATGATCGAGACTTTTCTGTCGGATCTACTGTGAGTGCGAGAGTATTTTGTCGTTCCTAATCCAATCGAGTGCTGGTGTATAAGATAAAATGACTTCTTTATTTAAAATTACACAACTCTCTTTGTTAAATTAAACTATGCACCAATGTTATGATATAAGGTATGAAACCTTTCTCAAATTGTGTCCATGAACTGCGATACTCGTTGTGTACAAAAAATCAACAAAGAAAAACATTTTTTATTATCATAAAAAGTGTAGTAATTACAAACATTTGTCAATTATTTAACAAAAATGTTAACATAGAGTCTAACACTGTAATAGTGCAAAGGTTTTCTTTTTTTAAGATTTCATTGTATACAACTCCCTTCCAACCCAAATACAAACTCACAAGACACTACACTACTTCGAAGATCTCCCTTGCGCCCGGCGCCTAACTCCGAGAGACGAGCCGCCACTACTCCTCCATCAAGTCCACCCAGTAACCAGAACGCAACACCAAGTCGAGGTACTTGTTGCCGACGTTGTAGGGAACAGTACAATCTATCTAAATAAAGATGTCTCGGACTGAGACATCTTTATTTAGATGCACTCTGCTCGGCCCAAAAAGCGCGGTGAAGTTGTAAAATAATCAATAAAAAAGAAATCGTATTAAGCACACTATTTTAGGCCTCCCTTCCAGATGGCCTCGAAAATGAACGTCAACTAATGATATAACGAGGCCATAAATTTCAAGTTTAGGGTACAGCTCCTAAGAAGAGGTGTTGCAAGAAAGATAGTAACTAGTTACTTGCCACTGTTGTGTTTCGGTTGACAGTTAGATTATCCGATATTGTTCCACATTTATCGTTACAAAATCCGTTCGTTTGTTTGCTTACCAATCCAATAGAAATAATTTTAAAAGATTTTCAAGACCACCTCACGCTGAAAATGTCATCTCTTTTTTCTGGAAGTACTTCACGAGAGTTCCCCTTCTATCTGGTCTCGCCCACAAGTGAATAGCACTGCATTAACTTAGTGACATCATTAAATATGCGAAGTTTTAATATTATGTCTGCTAATTACGTACTTAACGGGAGCTTATAAAAGCTTATGAGTAAAGTATATAAGCCAACCCAAGTCGTTAAAGGTAGGGTTGAAATATGGCGAGCTTTATGAATAGTTTTCATACGTGTTACAAATATTACGGTAGTAAATGTTGTTATTGTAACAATAATATAAAAAAATACGGTATCAGAAATCTGATATCGTATTACATACTGATTTCTTGTATTGTTGATGTCAATGAGCCAAGGTTCCTATTTTTGATGAGGAGGTCCACTCGACTGTACTTTTATTTTTCCATTAAATCACGATGATTGAAGTTACCGACAACTGTACATTGGTTTGAGAGTAGTTTATTCAATTCAATATGTTTCTAATTAAAATGTTATACTATAATAGCATTGATAGAAAAAAAAGTACATACTTTGTAAATTCTGCAAGCTTTATCACAATAACATGATTTGCAAATTTATAGTAATCTTACTTATTTAATTAAGATTACGCAATAAATTGAATTAAATATTTTATAAAAACAAAATCGTTTTGATTGCGAAGCTAGTCGTATAATGGGATTGTAGATTTTATGACAACTTTTACTGACTGATTTGTGAATAATGATATATAATCTATTAGCTTTTCTAAAAATCTTTAAAAAAAAACTAAAAAAATATGGTTAAATATTTGAAAACTCCGTCGCTTGATAGTGGACTTTATTACGAGTATATTAATAACTTTATTATTTTTAATTTAAAATAAAAAAATTAAGAAATTTAAAATAAGTTAAAAACATTTCCACTAAGTAACATTAACTAAACCTCACCTATATACAATTTTAAAACAATGTTGCACGTAATAAAGTTACGCACTGCGATTTTCATACAATTTTCGTGAGTTGTCCAGCACCGGGATTCCACAAATAGTCTAGCGTGCTTTTACTCGCTGTATCTTGATTAATAGCATTGAAGATATTAAATGCATGGAAATAGAGAGCTCCGAGAACTGCATAAACTGCTACGGCGTAGCAAAGCAGTTACGACGCAACGTAGCAAGAAGCGTAGCAATTTCTAAGTAAAACATCGTTGTAAGAATTTTATCTCGCAAATTACAGAACGTTTAAGATAAATAAGTAGGTTAATTTCAAATAACTAAAACATAAGAATTGTGAAATAAGTATTTGAATTCTACATTGGATTGGATTACAATTACAACATTTTAAGTAGGTACTTTAACACTTAAATGTTCGTGCTTACAAATTAATTTAAGACCATTCTAATGTGCGTTTTTGGTGCGTGTTGGTCCGGTCTTCTGCCAGGCAGCTCGTAACAGGCGAGCATAGGCTTACCGTCACTAACACCGTGACATCTAAAAAGGTGGTAAGGTTTGGCAGCAACCGCATTAGCTATTCCTGCCACCACGACGTCAATGCATGCTGTTGAAGTGTTCCAGTTCGGAGGATAATGTAGCCGGTAAACTTACTTTTGCTCGAGGCCTTACATCCCGGCCTTAGGTTGTCAACGCACCATTACCACGTTTGATGTCTCTAAGCGACGTGAATTTCTTACCACTAGGAAATCCGTCTGCTTGTTTGTCTTCCAATATCATAAAAATTAAATAGATTGCGTTTTACATTTGTGTCAATTCGCGAATCTCCTAGAAATAAAGAATCAATTTCTTTTTTGAAAAAACAAAAGAAAAAGTACACAAATACACAAAAAGTAGTAGTAAGAGATAATTTGATGGTACCTACAAAATAAAAATAAAATATTTTAGTTCGAAGTAAAAATAAAATCACCCCAATCAGGATTTGTACCCTTTAGTAGATACTCAAAACTGTATATATACATATAATATATAACTACCCAATTTAATGGTATTAATTAAATTAATAATTAATCCCCACATACAGGACAGCAAGGCACCTATAACAACTGTGGTGTATATAAGCCACGGTTGTCTCTAACCATCAAGTTTCGTTTGATTGTTTGCTGACCACTCACATTATATAAAATACTTATAACAATAGAATTAACTGTCATTATTAAGCAAGTTTATACAAGTTTAGAATAATTAATAACATTTAATGGTTAACAAAGGAATCAAAAATTTCGCCCCAGAATTTGAATCTTCAGTAGCTCAAATGGTTAGAGCATTCGTCGGCTTCAGACGCAGGGTACAGGATCAAATCCTGGTTGAAGCAAATTTTTTTCTTTCTTTAAAATGTAAATAAATTTAACCCAAACACAGGGCAAGTGCGAAACTAGAAATACCTTGAGATACACACAAATAATAAAATGTGTACTGTTAACAATGGAATGATATTTAGAGGCTAACCTTTTTACAATAAAATTTATAGAATTGAAGAAAAGTCATACGTCTGCGTTGATTAGGTACCATACATATAAGTACATTTTTCATAAATTATGTTTAGCGTAGCAGTAGCGGCGTCATTTAGAGTGACATCAAAATTTTAAGTAATATTTTAAACTGTATTATTCTGATTGCTGATGGTAAATAATTTCAGTAGAATAGGTTCAATAAATGTCCGTTCTCAAGGACTATCATGAGATATTCGAAAACAGAAGCTAAATTTATACGTTACAAAGTTGCAAATTAAAAAAAATTAAATTCAAGCAAATTAAAAATAAAATAAGTCAAACTAATTAAATACCACAATGCTGATCACATGGATTTGAGGTTTTTCTAACGTTAGGCCATGAAGATAAAGTCAACCAATATTTGCATACCATTACACTTCACTGACTGTTAAGGTATGCCACTCGTGTGGAAGCTCACCCATCCAAAACTTTATCAAATGTTAGTATCGTGTTACGTCAAAACCATACAATTAAACGTGAAAATCACATGCCCTTAAACAGGTACGAGTTTAATAACCACCACAAAAATTTACCTCTTGAAAGGATTCTGTTCTTTATCCTAAATCAACATTTCACCTCTATTAGGTAATTTTGTTTGGTTACTTATAATAGCAGAATATTGTTCATTTGTAAATGATATATTTCTTAATAAACTGAACATATTTAATAACACTCTTCGTATCTGAAAGCTATTCGTGAATTTTATATTTTTTTTAATTCTTGCTTTTTAAATGTATATGAGCAGAAACAATGAAAGTTGCATACACACAATTTTATGTTATCTCATAAGATTAATTAATGAGGTTCAAAAACAGTCATGCAGCTCTTTCAATGGTAAGAAACAACTGTCACCTGAAGACACCAAAGAAGTTTCTGTAGTGTTCCTATATTTTGGTTGGGTCATTACATATTAAAATTGATCGGCTACCATTTTCTCAGTGCGGAATATGACTAGTGTTTGAATTGACGTTATAGTTACAGGAATACTTAAGAAGGTGAACCCAATAAGGTAGAACTGCTGCACAGCTAATTCTGAGTGACTGCAACAGTGAAATAATCCAGTAACCGTCAGTGGGCGACGTGGACATCACATTTCAACGCTAAAACATTTATTTATTTATTCTAAGAAAACAACAGCAACAAGGTAACAGGAACATACATTAAAACTTTTAAACTATAGAGCCAGTTACAGGTTTTCACATAACTTTAATAAGTTTCAAATGAAATAGTTTTATTTAATTTATATTGTGACAATTTTATACAAAGCTTTAAAACTGTTTATAATTTCTAGCAAAAAAACTCTTTAGTTGAAATCTATCCGAGGTAAATGTCTGTATAAAAAAAGCCAATCTCCATTTTTTTGTTACGCTTACTTGCTCGCTAAACATACAAAGGAATAAACAATGGTGTAGTATTTTTTTTTAATGGTATAATAAGTTGTTTTTTGACAATATCAGGACAATCAACATTATTGGTTACTATTTTCAAAAGTCTGGAATAAATATATTTCTATATGATTACGTCTTTTCAGCCAAAAAAAAATACCGTGAGACAAACGAAATTATGGCCATAACAAATGTGAATTTCATCTGTTACGAGGAACTTCTATAATAGGTAAGAACACAAAATGTGTATCTGTAGGACATTAGTACACAACTACATGCGTAAAGGGTCAAAAAAGCAATTAAAAATTTCTCCACAAGATTTGAGTCGTCAGTAACTCAAACAATTAAATAAATATTCCTGGACAAGTAACACAAATTAAATATAATCCAAAAGTAAGCAAATGGTATACTTGTGTTAGAAGTTTTAATACATCGAAACACTTAAATAGATACCAGAATAAATTTAGTAAACAACCACACCCGGAAATGCAGACATCTAAATGTTCTTACACATATGCCTGCCTCCGTCGGAAATCGAACTCGAGTCCAGCGCTTAGTCAACAAAAAGATTTTTTCCTATTTCTAATAAAAATAAGATTACCCGGGATTTGACATGTGCTTGGTTGGGAATATGTGATAGGTCACATTGTAGGACTTAGTGTCTTCGGCTACTCGTAGGTGCCCTTGTTGTGCCTCTGCCTATTCCCCATCTTGGGGAATATGGACGTGAAGATACTTTCAATCAGGAATTGAATGAAATCCAGACGAGTTATCTATAATTAAATTTCTGGTGATCCTTTTACATCGGATGCTAAAGTATCGTAACTATCATCGGATCGCTTCACCATTTCTATTACGGGGAGTGCTTCCAACTGCTTTTTAAGTCAATTTCCGCCTCAGAAATTAGTCTAGTACTAACGAGTGGTTTATTAAACTACTCCTCCAAGTGAAGCTCTTGCTACATTATCTTGATTTTATACGACAGAAAAATATTTTGTTCCGGATTAATTGTAATTGTTCAGTTATTTATTTAACGCGTAAACGCTTAGTTGTTTAGAAGTCCGGTGTTTGTCATTTTTTACATGATTTCTTAAAGATTTCAAAAACTTCAAATGTCTTTTTCTTTAACTGACATTTTTGAAAATTTGCCAGATTTGCGACAGGTTTGCCACCTATTATATTGTGTAACTATAGTACCTTGGGCTTACAGTGAATACCTTGATAGTACTTATGTCGACTACATCGGTGACAAGGTGCTAAGATATTGACTACGTCGCATGTGACATATACACAAAAACCATGCACCAACATTACACTATGCATGCTATGCACAACACTAACCAACACATATGCTTCAAATATACACAAAAACCATTAAAATCGAGCCATTTCGGGGAGTTCGATTAAAAATACCGTGACACGATTTATTTATTTTTTAATGTTTTTAACTAAACGGTACCTAATGCAAACCACACAGTTTAATAGGTAATTTTTGGCTGAAGCAGGCTATTGGTGAGACATAACAAGAATATAACTTGGGTCTGGGAGCGCGGCCAACATCGTAAAACGACGAGCCAGGTACCTGTGATAGCTTTGTGTTCTCAACGTTGTTTGTGCATGGGATTTATGAAAGGAAAATTAGTAAACTACAGAATCAGAATCAGAATAATCTTTATTCACATGAACTATACAAGTGGTATTTGTGCGCGTCGATATTTTTTAAACTACCACCGGATCGGAATCGCGGCCTCATACTGCGAAAATCCGGCGAAAGAAACTCAGCGGGCTTGTCTTTTTTTCAATAATAATATTTACAATATAATCTAGATTAAAATTACTAATTACAATTTGATTTTAACTTAAATAAAAGGTACAAAAAATTACATTACAAATTGCAGTGGGAGATTGAAACCTCTATTCCCAAGCATGTTCATCTTCCAAATACTCTGAGACCGTATAATACCTTTTTGACATAATTTTGCTTTGAACATTTTTTAAACTTATTTATAGGTAGATCTCTAATACCAAAAAAAAGCAAATACAAAAAGCAGCATCAGAATGGAAGTCAAGTTTTTTTACAAAAGTGCCTGAATTTAATGTCATCAGTCTAGTATATCGGTTCGTTCAATTTTTTTTCAGGAGCAGACCCAAATTGTCATTGTTTTTATCAAACCTCAAAATAACCTTAACTTGTACCTATTTTTTAATGTGTCTTCAAGCCCATATCCCCAAAGAGGTAGGCAGAGGCACAACTAGGGCGCCCACGGGCCACGACCAGCCGAAGACACTAAGTCCCACATGTGATAGGTGGCAAGCCCATCTCTAACCGGGCACATACTCAAACCCGAGTAATTTTTTTTAGAAAATTGGAAAAACCAAATTTTCTTTTTGTTGAGGGACCCGGGAATCGTACCCAGGACCTCATCCAGTAAAGTCCCAACATCAGACCACTACACAGAGACGATTTAATTTTTTGTTTCAATTAAGTCTTTTCACGCCGCCTAGAGACACCAAAGATGGTAATGGTGCGTTGCCAACCTGAGGTCAGGATGTTAGGCCTCGAGCAAAGTTAGAGACACCAAAGATGGTAATGGTGCGTTGCCAACCTGAGGTCAGGATGTTAGGCCTCGAGCAAAGTAAGTTTACCGGCTACCTTACCCTCCGAACCGGAACACGTCAACGGCAAGCAATGGACGTTATGGTGACAGGAACAGGTATGGCAGTGGTACCAATCCGGGCGAGTCGCTGCAAAACTCTACCACGTAGTAGGATGCAACGGTGCTTGTGACGGTAAACCTATGCTCACCTTTTAGGAGCTGCCTGGCAAGAAGGCAGATAGTCTATTCTGCAAAGGAACCCTGGCCAACACGGGGGACACTTTGTAATCACTTCGTGATCGTGACCTACTTATGCAAATAAGAAAGGTCAAAATCCATTTTTATTCGATGAGTAATTGCGTAACAGTATTTTTAAGTCTTTAAAACAGTGTTCTTAAAGTAAAATACATTTTAGCAAGGAGCAAAGATATCCAGTTCAATGTTTATCCACCACCTAATATAATGTAAATTTTGAAATGTCTAACACCCACTGACAATCCACTACGAGCTCTGGGGTCAACAAGCTAATTGTTGTGATGAAATTCTTTTGCTAATCTTCAGTGGAACTTTCCGAAATACTTAACAGTTTGTTGACGCCTACCACTTGACCTTTCATAAGACTTTTGATCCTTGCTTTCGACTTGGCATAAGAACATAATATCTTATCGACACAACACGGACTAGATACTTAAAAACATGGACTTTTATTCCCTTTTATTTTAAAAAGTAAAGTATCTTCACGCCCATATCCTCGAAGGGGTAGGCAGAGGCACAACCAAGGCGCCCACGATTAGTCGATGGACACTAAGTCCCACAATGTAATTGGTGGCAAGCCTATCGCCAACCGGGTACACATCCAATTCTGGGCAACGTTAGATTTATTAGAAAATTTAAAATACGTTTTCTAATTTTTTGTTGCCCTTCCTGGGGATCGACCCCGGGACCTCAAGAAGTCAAGGCCGACGCCAAACACTAGACCATAGAGTATTAAAAATATAAAATTGCAATAAGATATCAAAATTTAACTATGTAATGTAAAAAATAAAATAATTAAATGATATATAAAATATATTTTTTTATTGTTAAAATTATAAGGTCACACGATCAAGTACTGGTACTGTAACCATGTGGACCCTGGGATTTTTTAAATGATGTAGAGTAAATTAACTCTGTCAAGTAGTTATTATGTTTGATATTTTCCATCGTCGGCGCTTGGTAAAACTTCCAAATATTCATATTTTTAAATGAAGAAACACTTGTACTGTTTTACGTATCACTTATGCTTTACTATTTTATAAATAGCCTACCGGTTTCGCTTTTTACAGCATCATCAGGGCTAGAACTTAAATTACTGAAGAATATTTTTGAATAATAAACATCTACCCAAAATATCTACCCAAAATATCTACCCAATAATATATAATAAATAAATAAACAATAAAAATAATATCTAATAAACATAAATTCATTTCATAGTGGGTATCTACCCACTATGAAATGAATTTATGTTTATTATTCAAAATTATTGTTCAGTAATTTAAGTTCTAGCCCTGATGATGCTTTAAAAAGCGAAACCGATAGGCTATTTATAAAATAATAAAGCATAAGTGATACGTAAAACAGTACAAGTGTTTCTTCATTTAAAAATATGAAGTAGTTATTAAAAGCGGGGTTCTTAAATATATTGTCACTTTAGCGTTGTCGTGATTAGATCGTATAATTTCACGAAGACCAAATTGACACCATTACCATACCTGTAGGGATGCTGTTATATCTCTATCATATCCAAATCGGAAATTGAAATCAGATATGTCATTTTAGTTATTCTTGAACACAGCACTAGGGGATTATTAACATTTAATTCCGAAAATCAACTAATCAGATGAAATAATTTGTGTTCAAGAGTATTTGAATAAACATATCCTGATTTCAATTCCTACTGTTTTCACCGCCATTTCATCACTACATAGGTTGGGGTATGTGCTTAACTTTCTTATGCAAGACATTTTCTGGCCTCATGTTGGAAATGAAATATAACTAAACCAAATATCTTCACCAAAGGTGACATTAGGAAATTCGTATGCTTGTTTAAAAAAAATATAGCAATTGTTTTCGAAAGGTTTACAAAGCCTTTCTTTTCTCTACATAATATTAGTACCTATTTCACTAATACAGTTTCAATGTTGCGTCGACTTTAGAGGTATTATACGTGAACGACAGTCTGCCAGCCAAGGCAGTGTTGCCAATTAAGAGTAACAAGGAAATAAGAGACAAGGGAACGGTTCCAATTACGAAGACAAAGAGGAATAGCGAGATGTGTATTCCGACCTGAGTTTTTGGATTCAAAACTATTTAAATTTGTAAACTAATAAACTAAGCAAAATCTTCGATGAAATACTTAAAGTAACGTCAGTTCGAAAGCTGTCAATGCATGAGAAAAACCGAAAATATGGATAAAACTACAATGTATCATTTTTTTATAATAAAGACTACCTAACTATAGTAGTTTCTTTAAGTGCAGCTGGTAATATCAGACAAGATCATGCAAATAAATAAAAAGTTTCTTTCGCCGGACTTATTTATTTGCATTTTTTACTAAAATGTTATCATACTAAACAAATGATCACTTAATTTTAGCAAAGTGAAAAAAAAAAACAGTTTTAACATAGATTTTATCTATTAAATATGTTATTTCCGTATTAAGATGTTAGGTATTATGTTATAATAGGCTTGTGTCCACCAATAATAAATCGGGTTTGTTTTGGTATCTATAGTTTTGTCATTATTAATAGATGTCAATAAAATTTATTATTTACAATAAAATATAAAGATTAATTTTATTTTTAAGAAATATTAAGCTGAAAAAAAACAATTTCATCATGTGACAGTGAACGCCGATCAGAAAGCGTTACGTCACAGAGTGCGTCCGCCATTGTTGTTGTTGACGTTTTAAAACAAAGCAAAGTGTCAATTACCAACTACGGTTTGTTTTGTTTTGCACTGCGTGACGTCATTCAGAACGCCATGATAGTTTAGAGCGTTTTCGCGGCACATTCGTACAGGTTTATAAAAAAACTAAAAATAATAATGTTACTCATCGATTTTTGAAAATAAATTCAGTTATTTCTGTTCAATATCGAATAAAGGAAAGAATCAATCACTAAATACATTTTTGGACACAAGCCTATTATACTTTAGTAACGTACCTAATAAAAACAAAAAGATATAAACATACTTTAAGATTTGTAAAAAGTCAAACATGCTTGCTAGTATTAAAAATTCAATAGCTCAAAGTGAAAAGCAAACCGGCACAAGTTCCCGAAGTTTATAGACACAAACGAAATCGCTTCAGACTCGATATATTCATGAATATCAGATCGCTGAAACCGCACTTCGCTGAAATAAGGTTTATTTGCACACGCGCCCACTGAATAACTTATGTGGCCCTCACTATTCGAAAAATTAGCCTGTGACATGTTACTCCAAAAGTTTGCGGATCGTGATATTACTTCCACTAAAAAAGGATTTTCTTGATATTTTCAATGTGAAAAAAAATTAATACCGACAAATAAAAATGATAATCACATTTTATACTATATTTGCGAATCAAAATAGGTTTTTTAAGTGTACTAGCATACCCTAAGGAAGTTGAACTACTTGATATAATCAGATCCTGAGACTAATCTCAATCAACAAGATACAATATGAAACACGGTAAGAAAACAGTAGGTGGTCTGTCATTGCTAGAGTTTCTGATAAGTCAAAAGTTCTTTAGAGTGCAATGAAACCGGAATTGCTATTCATTTACAAAATATTATTGAATCAATAAAAGTTGTCTTTTTTTTATGTTATAGGAAGGCAAACAAGCAGACGGATTTCCTGATGGTAAGAAATTCACGCCGCCTAGAGACACTAAAGATGGTAATGGTGCGTTGCCAACCTGAGGTCAGGATGTTAGGCCTCGAGCAAAAGTAAGTTTACCGGCTACCTTACCCTCCGGACCGGAACACGTCATGACGTTATCGCGGCAGGAATAGGTAAGGCGGTGGTACCAATCTGGGCGAGTCGCTGCGAAACTCTACCACCTAGTAAAAACTCTACCACCTAGTCTTACCTAAAACTTGGAAATAGACAGGTCTGGCTCAAAATTTTTGAGAAATTTTTAAACAACATTACACCCCAGTGCTGAATAATCGGCGACAGATCAGACTACGAGGTTATAGAAATTTAAACATTTTATATTATGTAACATAATGTGTCGATGCAAATTATTACATTATTTAAACGTAATAAAGCTGTATAAACTCGTTTTCAATTTGTTTATTATGTCGTCTCACTACAAAATAAATAGTCATATTATAATTGAAACTAAGAAAATACTGAACCATCTGCCATAAATTTCTATTTTTCATAAACTTTGATATAAAATATATTATGAAAATTGGTCTACTTCGTAAAAATCGTCGATATCAACATACTTTGATTTATTCCTATTAGTGCACGCTTAATACATCATTAATTTTAATTTTCATGATATGGTATGTATTTTAAAGTCACAAATTTCTGTATCCCCCCGTTTATAGGAATTTCAGCTATCCACGAACGAATTTTGAAATGTTATAAATCTGGATTTAGGAGTATTTGAAAACATCAATCAATATTAATGGATGGTTTAATTAATAAATCAATCAATGTCAATTACAACCTTTCCCGACTACCTTTACATAAATTTTATTACACCGGTTCATTTTTTTCTATAAATTTAACTGAAAAGAATCACAGTTCTTATCACAGAATATAATTAATTATATTATATCGACTTTTCATATACATTGAAAAAATACAGAAACATACCAAACTTGTCGTAGAAAGGGGTAGAGGTAACAATGCAGGTATATTATACATAAGAGTACAATAAAATATATTACATGCCCGAGCAATTTAATTAAAAATTTACGTCATTTATTCTCAATTTCACAATTATTGTATAAGCTGTTTACACGTGACTTGCTCAGTGCAGAAACGATTTTCATACACACTTTAAAAAAAGTATCTTCACACCGAACACATACTCGTATACTCATAATTAAAAAAATCCTTCAGTCACATGTATGTTAATTGGTTTACAATATACATCTACCTAACAAGTGTTATAGGCATAGTCTTATTAGTTTAAGATTGAAGTAGCTGTGACATACGGACAGATGAAGAGAAGGACACGTCGAATATTTTAGGGTTCTATGTTATGTCATAAGGCTACTGAACCCTAAAATACTTGTAGTGTCATGAACGAAACGTAAGTTGCTATTGTTAAGAAACATTTAAAACCTAACGAGATAGGGTACCGTCTTAAAATGCAAGTATCTACGTCCTACCCAAACATTGTATTGTAAAATCGATGTTTCAACAGAAGATAGTGAAATGTTCTGAAGGGTGTTAAGGCCTTCAAAACCGCTGGCCTGTATTACCCTCGAGACGTTTATAAGTTGTTTAGGAGGGTTGAATCGTTCCTTAAGAAACTTATCGAAATTGAACCCAGAACAGGAAGGGTTTAGACTAAATTAAATAACATACTTCGCTTGTTGATCTTTTGGATTGTGTTTCAAATTTTGAAAGCTTGAATAGATCTTTGTGTTCGCAGAATTTGTTTATGATCAACACTGAAACTATCACAAACACTACTATAAATTGACAAATAAATATAGCAGATGTTGTATAAATCATCAATCATAATTATTATGATTGTGGCTAATCGTCCAGTTGATGCAAAAAGCAACGGAGTTAAAAACAATTAGTGTCAGTGCAGGGATGAAGTGAATATGTTAACGTTATATATTTGGAGGTAAAATATTTATTTCATTTTATTTAATCATTCATTGTACACAAAAAAAAACTTACATAAATTTTGTGTCGCCTCTGTGGTCGAGCGGTCCGGGTGTTGGACTTGACTGCATGAGGTCTCGGGTTCGAATCCCGGGTCGACCAACAAAAAGAAAATTGGATTTTTCAAATTTTCTAATAAAAAAATGTTGGTCGGGATTGGAAACGTGCCCAGTTGGCGATAGGCTTGCCACCTATCACATTATGGGACTTAGTATCTTCGGCTAGTCGTGGGTGCCCTGGTTGTGCCTCTCCCTACCTCTTCGGGGTGCCCATCTTCACGCCCATGCGTGAAGATACTTTTTTTTTACTTTTTACATAAATTTTAAAACTAAAAGACTTGTACAAAAGGTATTTTAAGAAATCTCCGATTAATAGTATTATACTTTTCAAATTAGCCTGGAAAGTATGAATGCAACAAACTAAACTTTGCAAGAAATATTATCTTGAAAAAGACATCAACTAAAGCTGACCATCATTTACCATGAAAACTGTAACTACAAAAGAAGTAGAGACAAAAAATATTATGACCTAAATATCTACCTAGATAAATTGAAGGAAGTTTGTTACGGATGTAGTTAACGACATACATGATTAGGGTGTGCAACATAGACGTACTTACATGTCCTAGTTGAAGTAAACAATCTTTTTTAATACATTTACATTGGCGAAGGCTTTCATTTGAGTAATAAATATTTCGATTTCACAATTACATTTAATGTTACTGTGCAGGGTCTGTAGACTGCACATATGAGGATATGATGTTGCCCTAAAGCGTAATCAAGGCTCTAACTCCCTAGAGCCCAAACACCTGTTAACCTTGCCTATCCTATCATAAGATATAAAATGTACTTAAAGATAATAAAGTGCTGGAATCCTGCTACCGTGTGATCTAAAGCGACAAACGGATAATGGCAGGAAGTAAGGTTAAGGGTTTGATGTTCTCATCGCTAGCGGAGCAAACTCAATGATATATAACGGCTAAAGGCGTCTTGACTGCAGTGAGAGGCGTAGAGTAGTGAGGATCGTAAGGTTATAGGTGCGTGCAAATAAGAGTCAACGGATTGTTGTACTCTAGCAATTTTATTACTAACTAGCTGCGCCCCGCGGTTTCACCCGCGTAAGTCCCAATCCCGCGGGAACTCCGGGATAAAAAGTAGCCTATATGTTATTCTGGGTCTTCAGCTACCTACATACCAAATTTCATCGTAATCGGCTTTGTAGTTTTTGCGTGAAAGAGTAACAAACATCCATACATACAAACTTTCGCATTTATAATATTAATAGGATTTAATCATATATACTAGGGCTACTGGTTTTACGTGATAGTTAATGTAAACATAGCTTTTGTTTGTGGGTGTGGCACATGTTAGCTTGCATTTTTAGGTGGTTACATAAGAAACTGTTCAATGCATTATTGTAAATTGCATTGCCGGGCCACATAGAAGGGATCTGGATCCTGAAGATGGACTGGTGACCTCTTTGATATCTTCTGCACAGTTTCCTAAGTTTTACAGTATGGTGTAAAAGATAAAACATACTCTCGTACGTCAGTAAAAACTTTTGTAAATATAAAACCTGTACTTGAAGGCAAAATTTCTACAAGCGTATTTCGGTCCGTAGAAACCGCAAAAATACGTAAAATATATGATTTCTCCATGGCTACTAATTTCGGCAACGTTAAAAGAATTATTTCACGCTACATGCTCGGGGAGCTCCACGATTTTATTGCGAAAGTAATTAACTTTGATCGTGTTACAAATAACGCTTATTAATATTTAATATTCCCTATGTTTTTACTATCGAACCTGTTAATGTTGGCTGAATACGCATGTTTAACGGAGGCTGTTAAGCCTTTTGTTGTACTACATATTTAAATTGAATAATTGGATTATAAATTATTTCTCGTTACAATCTGTAATCGTTTTCATGAAAAGCTATCAAATGAAACTGTTGAATAACCAATTTTTATTCAATTTTTTTTTTAATAATTTGATATTTACATTGTGAATTTGGCAAATTTCATTTCAAATTATAACGTAAAAATACACTAAATATATGCATTTAACTAATTATGTTAATTTGACTACCAAAGTGAAAACGGTCACTTACCTAAATGTGTAAATATAATAAATAGTTATATACATTGAAATCGATACAAAATAAACCTGGCGCTGCAATGCAGTGTGCAATATTATCCGTGCCATTTTGGGACCTTTCACTACTCAAAAACCGTTAAAACCCAACTTGAAATTTTGCATATTACAAAACCCCTTCAATAACCTCAAACCTCCAAGCCTCTTTTAATTAAAATTTGTACGGATTAATTGTGTTTTTGTTATGCATATAAACAGTTAATGACATATTTTTTAACTTTTTGTGACTGACGAACTTAAAAATTTTAAGAAATGTAAGGTGAAGGTATTTAGTAGGTATTTACTTCTAGATGACCTAGAAACACGATATTAGCAATAAATATAGTCATTAAGCTCCTAATTAGTACACTTTAAATATTTACAAAGTTAGTTGGAAAGTAGGAAAATATAATTCTCAGTATCTTAAATATCCTATGTAATGCCAATTATTTCTGTATGAAATGTTGATAATAAAATCCCTATAAAAATACGATATAAGATAGCCAATATACGAATGTTCTTAAAATTTTATTAAGAATATGCGTCTTTGTCTACTTCACCGACGTAATAATTGAGAATTTTAGTTACAAGAACGTGTAATTAAGCGTAAGATTTAACTTGACTTAAAATTTAGATTACTTATACTATTACATGGACTTAACCTTAGAATAATAGACTTAACGTTCATTTGGACTTACTTAAAGGTGCTCGACATTTCACCTTTTAACTTGACTAGATTCATATGCAAATTGCATTTTTGCATTATATGTTGTATTTTTGTAATTTATTCAATTTAAAAAAAATACTTAAGTCCCACTCAGATTTATGTACTTACGGTTTATCGGAACTATACTTATGCTATAAGGTTTATTAAGCACCTACGTTGGTTAAGTAAAAATTTATTTGTTGTTGAAAACTTGTCAGCTTAGAGCTTCAGCTTGGATTTAAGACTTCGACACAGATTTAACGCCCACCTAGATCTCAATTTTATTGTCGATGTAGTCGGCTAAGACGTTCTTTACATTAAACTTCGCAATCATTTCCTTTATTATTTATTTATGAATTCACAATAATTTAGATGACGCTATAATATAAATTTTAAAGAAAGAAAAAATTTCGCCCCAGACAGGATTTGAACCTGTAACCTTTCGTCTCAAGCCGACGAATGCTCTAACCAATTGAGCTACTGAGGATTCAAGTCCCGTGGCGAAATTTTTAATTCCTTTCTAACCCGTTAACGCGGGTAGTTATGTCCTATAGATACACAATTCTGAGTACCCACCAAATGAGTTCATCACCGATGAAATTCACATTTTTAGAATGGACATAACTTTCGTTACTTGCATCGTATTTTTATTTTTTTTTATTTTTTTTTAGCACTTGCCCTGTGCGTGGGATAAATTTCTATAAATTTTAAAGAAAGAAAAAATTTCGCCCCAGACAGGATTTGAACCTGTAACCTTTCGTCTCAAGCCGACGTCGGTTGCCCTGTGCGTGGGATAAATTTCTATAAATTTATCCCACGCACAGGGCAAGTGCTAAAAAAAAAATAAAATAAAAAAAAAATACGATGACGCTATAATATATTTGGGCTAAAGTCTTGCGTGACTGTGCGTAAAAGGAAATGTGAGGCACTGACTCGGCATTAGGGGAGTTACAAATGAACTCATAACCTCGTGTCATCAGTGGAAGTTGGGACGTATAATTATATATTTGGTACGAGGGATATATTTCATAATGATAAAATGTTGTGTTTGAAGAGAATACATGAATTAACAAACTCCAAAGTAAGCATAATTTGCAATTGAATGCATTCTTGCATAGCATTTTTGATGTTGAAGTTAGTCGACGATACGAATACTTAGAAATACAGATCTATATATAAAAGTCACTGTCAATTTTCGTTGTAATTTTATAACTCAAGAACGGGCTTACCTATCCAAACCAAATGATTAGGCTTTGTTCGGACTATTTAGAATAAGGTTTACGTTAAGTTTGCATGAAAACGGTCGAGCAGTTTTTCATTTATCACATTTTTTGTAACAAATGAATGAATGAATCAATAAATGACGGATCGTTTTGTTATTGGGTATTTGACTGTCAAATTGAACTTCAGATGGGGATTGTGCTGTCATATTGAAACTTTTTTCAGTTGTTTTTTTCTTATTTTTTGTTTTGTTGTGAAATTTCAATTATTATACATAGCACGCACCGGGCCACTAGTATTTTATAAAGACCCAGGATCAATGACATCTTCGTTACACGAACGCTGATCTGCAGGCACGCCAAATTTATAACACCGCCGTTTTCCGTTACAGGTCAAAAATAATACTTATGTATATTAATTACTAGCTGCGCCCCGCGGTTTCACCCGCGTAAGTCCCAATCCCGCGGGAACTCCGGGATAAAAAGTAGCCTATATGTTATTCTGGGTCTTCAGCTACCTACATACCAAATTTCATCGTAATCGGCTTTGTAGTTTTTGCGTGAAAGAGTAACAAACATCCATACATCCATACATACAAACTTTCGCATTTATAATATTAATAGGATAATACAATGGAAAGTTCGATGATCTATTGCCTAATTATAGTAACTGTTTTCCATAAATAATTGAAATTCGTCACCAATGGCATCTACGCCAAAATAATAAAATCTTTATTATCGCGGCAAACTTTTTCGTTCATTTTAACTGATACAAAAATAATTAACATAAACTTATAGATTTAGATTGTACGATAAGATAACACATTTAGGCTAAAGTGTAGCGCGTGCCAGCGGCTCGGCATTAGGGTGGTTACAAATGAACTCACGATCTCATGTCATCGAAGGACGTAGGGGTGTATAATTATGAACGATAGTTGTGACGTTGTACACTAGTACTAACGATCGGTGGATGGTTCGGTACCACTGGTTTCGCTGATTTTCGATGCCGTATGCGAACAGGTCAATGAACACTCCGTACAGCAGGGGTAATTCGCCATTGCATAGCATAAGTAGAAAAGAGTACGATGCGTTGGTCGACAAAACGTGGTCGAACCCACGTCTATCGATATCGATGGATATATATCGGAGGGTAGGTATTTATGTAATAAATCAAAAAGCAATGTCCTTTTCTAATATTTAGTGGCTCATTTTATTTTTTATTTGTAATAAAATTTCAATGAGTTTTAGTTTACCACTTCTAAAACTAACCACTTTATGAAAATGGAAGGCAAACAAGCAGACGGATTTCCTGATGGTAAGAAATTCACGTCGCCTAGAGACACCAAAGGTGGTAATGGTGCGTTGCCAACCTGAGGCCGGAATGTTAGGCCTCGAGCAAAAGTAAGTTTAGCCGATAGCCGTAAGGTATAAGTAAGTAAGGATAGAAGTAAGTTAGCCGACCTTAACCTCCAAACCGGAACACGTCACGACGTTATGGTGGCAGGAATAGATAAGGCGGTGGTACCAATCCGGCAAATCGCTACGAAACTCTACCACCTAGTAAACTTAATATGATTATGATAGCTGGTGTCATTGGTTAACGTTTCTTGAATGCTGATATTATCATCAAATCAATCAAGCAAACATTTCTTGATATAGGGAGACAATAAGCAGATAAATCTCCGTATGACAAGATGTACATGTCGCTTAAATCAATAAGACTATCTATCTACTTAAAGCTCTTATTGAAAACCAGCGGTGTGGCAATATTGCCAGGGCTCAGGGTGTTATGAGTATATTTTAGTATTACTTTGGAAAAATGTGAGCTAACAAAATGTAATTTTAGAATTTCCTTGGGATCGGAATACATTTCCACAATTCTTTAAAGAGAAAATTTTCACTTCAGGTTGTATTTGCTTCAGTGAAATTCAATATACAATGTAAACGCAGTTTAATAAG
>NJDD01000163.1:246128-268663 GCA_002245505.1 Calephelis nemesis
TGTTTTACCCACTTTAACTTTATACTAATTACTGTTATGTTTCACCTTTGTGCACCTAAGTTATATATTATTATAAGTGAAAAAGTGTGTATTTTGTTGTAAATTTTGGTGCATAATAAAGTGTATTCATTCATTCATTCATGTTATGTGTTAAACTTCATCATACGTGTAAAAAAAAGTTAATTAAATAAAAAAATTGGTGATTTTGATGTATTAATTTATATATAAAAGTTTAAAACATTTAACTAAATTGATCGCTTTATTTAAAGCTAAAGTTAAAGTTAAAGCTTTGTATCTGACTGTATAAAAAATATTTTAATGGTGCACGAATCGACAATGGAAAAATAATAAATTAAAAAGGTGTCGTTTTATCCATTGTGGATGAAAATTTTGTAGACGAAACGTCAGCAAGCTGGATGGCTTATTTACGAATAAAAACGGAACACTACCTGTAAACTATTATAAATTTACAAGACAGCAATTATTACATTATAATAAAATACACTAGGTATAAAATATTTTAACAAATAACGAGTGCAAACCCTTCTAGATAGAGAGCGCAAACTGTATGGAGTTTGCGATCGCCGACCCTGCCGCTCGCTTCCCCGCGTTCCCCCCAGCGTTGATCTGTGCAAGTACATGAGTCGGCCGACTGTTAGTATTAAGACTGTGCCTTCAGTCTTATTTTCTAGTCGAATTTAAGCGGAATATTTTACCCTCAATTCTTTTGTTTTTGAACACTTTTTTTTAAATTTGTAAACATAGTCATATGACATTTAACCATGCCGGTGTGGTATCCTATCAATCTGTTACTAAAATTCATCTAAACGTAATTAACTTAAGAACCATGTATACTTTCCGTTCCTTTTACGTTACAATCTAATTGAGAAACTTCTTAATTCTCATCACTGGTGTTCGAGCGATCAAAGTAAGGCGCTAAGAGCTTCCAAGAAAGGCTTTTAAAAGTTTCGTTTAATCAACTGATACACTGTATTTGTTCTAGCACTTTGGCACGAAGAAAGATCGTCTGTAAGATTGATATTGGATCTTAGACATTTTACGTGTAAAGTTACGATGTTTTTTATTGGACAGATTAATTTTCTACTCGTACAGGGGGATTATTCGTGGCCGAAAAATAAAAAATGAGATCTACGATATATGTTTCTTGATAAATAATGCGAATTTATCTTACGTCAAAGTACGACTATCATTTTTGCTATACTTGGTTTTTTTTTATGTTATAGGAAGGCAAACAAGCAGACGGATTTTATTGTTAGTTAGTTCGCCTCTGGTCTAGCGGTTCGGATTAGGCTTGACTTTTTGAGGTCCCGGGTTCGATGCCCGGGTAAAATTCCCACAATGTGATAGGCTTGCCACCTACTACATTGTGGGACTTAGTGTCTTCGGCAAGTTGTGGGTTGTGCCTCTATTTTGTTGTGTTTTTATTAGATAAAATACTTAAAAAATACATGGTTCTACTAATTGTAAGAGACAACCGCGGCCTATTCACATCTTGATTGTTTTATGTATGAGCTAATAAGCTTAATTTGCAAGTCTAACCGGCTACCGCATTCTCCAGTATCGAATGCGATAATACGAAACACTGTCATTATGTTGTCAGTTATAAGCAATTAGAACGGCGGTACATTCTCACACAGGTAAGTTGCTGCACGGTTTTATACCACTTGTGATCTTCTAGCTATTGAATTATTTGACTTATGCGTGCCTTTTACGAGCTACCAAACAAACACATATGGTCTTTTCTATCCAAAAAACCGGAAGAGCGCGATAGTATTAGTAAGATAGTAGCAAAAAAATGCTAATGCAAGTGTATAAAGACAGAAAAATAACTGAAATAAGCGCCGAGATTCATAAAATACGGATATTGAACGTTTTTTTATCCGAGTTGTTGGCGAACATGCTTAATGGCACCGATCGGATGATGGGCTATAATCACCATAAAATAAAATAAAATAAAATAAAATAAAATAAAATAAAATAAAATAAAATAAAATAAAATAAAATAAAATAAAATAAAATAAAATGAAATAAAATAACATAAAATAAATTATTCTTCAAACGGTAATAAGAATCCTTGAAGCTTACATTTGATTGTCGATGGGCGCAGGTATATGCATAGCAAACGTATTTGTCTGTGTCTCTGGGTCTAGATGTTAATTTAATTTTTGGCGGAATATGTTCCAATGTTTCTGAGCATTGCCTTCGTTGACTAAAACCCATTACACTAATATAATTTTGGGGTTTGATCAATTCCTTTTGATACACAAATTACAACCGTATCGATTGTGATGATGTGAAAAGATATTCATGGTATTTATGTACGTGTACAAAAAAAGCCTGTCCCAGCAAGAATTGAACCTGAGGTTTGTGGATAGTATGAGAGTATGATGGTGGTGTTAATCTTTTAATTAAAAAGACGTTCTATAAAATGCTACAAATATTAATCCTGCTGTCAGTAGGTGTTTTTAGAGATTTCTGATTAACGCACTGCTCAATTTGTTATTTGATTAGTTTTAATTAGCATATGTACTAAATTGCTGACGTCAAAGCTTTAAATTTTAGAAGCGAGTGCAAACTACATACAAAACGCATGAATTAAACCGTCATATTGTAGGGAAATTTAAATTTATAGAACTACTGTATATTGTGGAATATTTTGGAATATTCCTATGAATAAGTTTTATACCAATGTTGTACTCATATACTAATATTAATACACATCACTATTTTTTGAATAGTTAATAATTAATCGTTATTACTGTAATATTGTTTCCGATTGCTATTATTATTAATATTTTGTGATATTGGAAGGCAAACAAGCAAACGGATTTCCTGGTGGTAAGAAATTCACGCCGCCTAGTCGAGACAACAAAGATGGTAATGGTGCGTTGCTAACCTGAGGCCGGGATATAAGGCTTCGAGCAAAAGTAAATGTACCTCTGAACCGGAACACTTCAACGGCAAGTGCTGACGTTATGGCGGCAAGAACAGATAAAGCTGGTACCAATAATAATAATAATAAATCATCTTTATTTCACATAAACCAACAAAAGGCATTTGTGACGGGTCTATATAATAATAAATCTACCACCGGATCGGAACGCGGCCGCTCCCAACCGACACCAACCCAACAAACGTTCAATCCCAATGAGAAGTGCGAAATTCTACCAACTAGTCAGACGTCACGGTGTTAGTGACGGTAAACCTGTGCTCGCCTTTTGAAAGCTACCCAGCAGGAAGATAGATGGTCTACTCAGCAACGGGGCCCGGAACAACACGCAGAATTTTAATGAACAAAATTAAAAAAAAAACTCATAAACGTTTATCATAAATTAGCCTAGCCATACTTGAAACCACGTGTACTTTAATCTTAAGTAAACGTTTTATTGCCGCTTAACTTTTTGGCTCTTTGTACGGGTTCGATTCCCGACGGGGGCAAGCATTTGTGTGATGAACATTAAGATGTCTGCATTGTGCTTATTAAATTTATTCTGGCATCTATTTAAGTATTTTTATGTATTAAAATCGTTAGCTAACACCCATAACACAAGCATATATATGGTTGCTTTTGGGTTTAGATTTAATTAGTGTAACATGTCCAGGAATATTTATTTATTTATTTTGTTATAATACCACGTGGCCTACGCGGCAGGCCAGTCAGATGTTACGGTGAAGTTGGTGCCCTTTTGACTAATTTTCTCTTGGTCAGGTCTGACAAGCATGAGCCACGTGGACATCTTCCTGGTTCGTGGAACCTGCCTTTGGTGGACGACCGTTTACTACAACAGAACTTCACCCGAGCTGCCCGAACTTCCGCCCGGAACCTACTTCAAGTCAGAAGGTCCGGAGATCTCCCACTGTCTACACTCCGCCCCTGCGAGGATGAGCGCAGCATAGCAGCGTCACCGGCACATCAGTTAAAAGGCTAGACCAATCCAATTTAATGCTTTCTACCACGTGTCTCCTAGGAGGAACGTCTTTGGTACGAACCTACTCCCTGACTACTTTTAATAAATTGCTGACGATAAAAAAACATTTTCTTTTTTTTAATCTTTCCGTGTGCTTTCCGACTGGGTAGGGAATATACTGGTATACTTAGTAAAAGAGTAATGTTTTAACTGATTGCTAATACAGAGTTGTAATTTTTGATTGAATTATCTTACGTTTTTATTTCTTTAGCTTGAATATTGAAATCAACATATTTTGACATCAGAAATCATCATAAATTTCTTTTTTTTCTTTCGTTTACTCTAGGTTGTACACAAAAAGTCAAAAAACAAGTAAATATGTAAAATTAAACAAAAGGCGAGCTTATCTCTGAAAGAGGTTTCTTCTAGCAAACCCAAAATAAAGAGAATGCATAAAGGAAATGTAGAACATGCAGTGCACAGTACAAAAACTTACTGTACAAAAAAAAACAACAAACTAAATTACTAATCAAGACTGAAGTGCCAACATTAGATAAAATATATAAACAATGATAAAGATATATATATTATTATCGCATTCATTACAATGTGAACAAATTAGTTAAATAGATATAGTTTAAGTGTAGTTACCGTCACATATATCTTCCAAATCGGAAATATTTAATTTTCCTAGAAAAATGTAAGACAACGGCAACTAATTTCAGTTTTGAAATTAGATAAAACATTATTTATTTACCGAATAATTGTTTTTGTTAACGAATTTATGCATGCACTAGCACACATTGTGGTCTGGATTTTTATTAAGATTTAAATAAAACAATATAACGTTTTATTTTGATTTATTACATCCTTCATAATTTGTTGCAATTAATTTTAAAGAGAGATTAACTTTAATTCTAACTACCATACACTACCACCGTTTCCAACCATAGCCAGTTATGAGTAGAAACGTTAAAAAACTCCTCGACAGGTCTGAAACCTACCTGCCTTTGACTACTTATCTATTAACTACTGTTATGACTATATAGCAGCCCAGGTGTTGGACTCGACTGCATGAGGTTCCGGGTTCGATTTCCGGGTTCTGGGATTCCGAAAAAAAATGTTTTTCCAATTTTCTAATAAAAACAAAACGTTGCTGGGGATTGAATTGGTTGGCGATAGGTTTGCCACCTATCGCATGTGGGACTTAACGTTTTCGGCTAGTAGTGGGCGCCCTGGTTGTGTCTCTGCCTACCTCTTCGAGGATATGGGCGTGAAGATACTTTATTTTTATTTTAGCTGAATTTTAGCTTCAGCTAGTAAATAAACTACTTTCGAAATTTAAATTTAATTTAATACAGGCAACCCTTAATAATCTGAATGTTAATATCTAAAATTTGGCCAGTCCTTCATTTAAAGGACACATTCGTTGCAAACATTTTCCATCTTTAAAGTTTTTTTTTTACATTGAAATAAATTAAAATAAAAAAAAAAAACTTTTTTAGAACAAGCTTTTATTTAAATGCTCTAAAAAGAATAAAATAATATTTTTTCTTTAAAAATATGAACTATGAACTTACAACCTCTTTTGACACAACTTATATGACCATAAAAGCTTGTCGCTCAACTTTAATCTTATAATATAAAGTTTATAATTAATAATATATTAATAATTAATAATAGTATTATAATACGAAATGAAAGGATGTAAGGTAAACAAAGCATCGCATGCGCAGGTTGGTCATGTTATACATCGTTTTGGCTTGTACTAAGGACAACATAGCGTACAATAAGTGAAGGTTTATGGGGACTATTTAATTTTATTTCAAATTTGTATTAACAATTAGACTAATTTGTATTGATGCATTTGATGAAACGAACTGCCATTCTAGCCCTAACTTCCTCGTACAAAATTTTGACTTGCGATATATATAATTTCAAATATAATTAAATGCTGTGTTTAATGGTATCGATCCAAATTCTCAAATTAAAAAATGCTGAAACTAGCAAACTGTTGAAACTCGTAAAAAGGTTTTATGAATATTGGCGATTCGAGCACATCGAATTAAAATTAGAATGTGTGCTTTCTCCCCTCGTCTACCCTCCAAATAAATGCAGTTTTATATACACGCCCCCACGCCGGTACTATAACGTTACTGAGCTCATTACATGTGCGCCGCCAGTATAGGGTGACCAAATATCATGTTGGGACAGTCTCAACAAATATACACCTTACGCTGATGTAGTGTTTAAATTTTAATGAGATTGGAAAAGCAAATAAGCCTACAAATTTCTCGATTCTAAGGAATACATGTCGCCTATACTCATACTCATGATGGTAGGATTTTTTTTTATGTTATAGGAAGGCAAACAAGCAGACGGATTTCCTGATGGTAAGAAATTCACGCCGCCTAGAGACACCAAAGGTGGTAATGGTGCGCTGCCAACCAGAGGTCGGGATGTTAGACCTCGAGCAAAAGTAAGTTTACCGGCTACCTTACCCTCCGAACCGGAACACGTCATGACGTTATGGCGGCAGGAATAGGTAAGGCGGTGGTACCAATCCGGGCGAGTCGCTGCCAAACTCTACCACCTAGTAAATAGGTAATCATGTATTGCCAATTTAGTGAGCTGATGACTTTGAAAGCCTAGACAGATCTCAATAAACTATACTGAGAACTATCTCGATTACACCAAAACGTTTTGAAATCCGTCCTTCCGCCTAGGAATTACGATAACATAGACACAAATACGCACACGCACGCAAACACATGCAGGTATGCACGCTCGCATACTCAGAGACACGTAAAACTTCTAGCAACTTTTTTTTATTAAATTTGTATTTTAATTTTTTTTAATAAAAATATCAGTAGCCTATAAAGGCGTGAAGATGCTTTAATATATTTTCTCGTTAGAGATTACAAGTTGTGTAGTTAATTTAATTTGAACGTTTCTATTTACTTTCTATTTCCAAAATTTTATATATTCAAATTATTGGTTGGACAATAAAACATTAGTTACATTTAATAGAAAATGAGTAAGAACTATTCCTTAAAATTTGGAGAAATTTATACTTCATCAAAAAAATGAATCGAAAACAGACACCTCTTTGAAAAGTTATGCGTAATCTAACAAAAATGAACAAGCGTTAAATTAAAAACTTCCTCTGTGTTTTCGTCAATTCATAAAAAATAAATATGAGTCCTCTAATTAAATGTGAATGGTGCCCCTACTCTCCTCATGATTAAAACGTACGAAGTGAAGCCTTCAGATTAGGGTGGCTAAAATGTATGGGGGAGCAGGACGGGCTGTCAGTAGCACTAGTTTCATTCACTCACAAAACGTTGTTTTTCTTCAGTCTAGACTTATCATGATGTTCCCCAAGGGCTATTCACTTTAATTCGCAGTTAACTAAGCGTTCAAGGCATTGTCAATTTTTAATAAATAAAATTTATTCCTTTGAAACTGCAGGTAACTTAATTGGACATAACTTAACATATAAATGGGCAATTATATTTGAGGACAGCAATTGTTGTTTGTCGTTGTTTTTGTTCAGATTGTTTATTAGTAGTTAACCTACTGCCTTATAACCCACCCACCTCCCGCATAGTTCGGTTATTTAATCCTCGTGTTGGTCCGGGCTCCTTTGTAGAATAGACCATCTGCCTTCCTTGCCAGGCAGCTCGTAAAAGGCGAGCAAAGGCTTACCATCACTAACACCGTGACATCCGACTAGGTGGTAGAGTTTGGCAGCGACTCGCCCGGATTGGTACCACGGCCTTACCTATTCCTGCCGCCATAACGTCATGACGTATTCCGGTTCGGAGGGTAAGGTAGCCGGTAAACTTACTTTTGCTCGAGGCCTAACATCCCGACCTCAGGTTGGCAACGCACCATTACCACCTTTGGTGTCTCTAGGCGGCGTGAATTTCTTACCATCAGGAAATCCGTCTGCTTGTTTGCCTTCCTATTACATAAAAAAAAAGTAGTGGTCGACCCTTTGTCGAATTTTAATATCTTGTTGATAAGAACGCCATCTTCATTTCTGAAGACCAACTACTATGTTTCCAAACTGTATGGTGCGCCTTCTTTGCTCTTTTATCGTTATCGCCTATATATTTCTTTGCGTGTGTCAAATGCATGGTAGTGTGGGCAAAGTTTTATTTAGTGATTTAATGTATTTTATAAGCATTATTATTAAAAAATATTTGCGTTGTCCACTTCTCCTACAGATAAACTATAAGTGTGCCAAATTGTATGCTCCTCCGTCAGCGCAATTTTCGTAAAAAGGGGTCCAAAGCTTTTTTAGCTCTCCAACGCTACCCATTCAAATTTTATGATAAAAAAAATCTCCAAAGTTTAATCTATTTTATCTAAATATTAAAATTAGTTCAGAATATTTTGCGAAAAGTGGAAAAACACTTTCTATTTTCTAATTTTATCTCAGGTAAATAGTAGGAATATGTTATTGTCACTACAGTTTTATTTGCACTTCAGCAATCGCTGTTAAATCCAACTACGTCCAAGTTTATAGAAATCTTTAACAGATTCTTTTTTTTTCTTTATGGTCTAATCATCCGACGTCGGAAATTACTTCTTAAGGTCCTGGCTTTGTTTCCCAGGCCTGGCAACAAATACAAAAGAAATAGAAAATATGTAGTCTCAGTTTTCTCGTCAAAATAACGCCACTTGCTCGGGACCGGATTTGTGTCCGGTTGGCGATAAGAATGCCATCTATCTCATGTGGGACTTGTCTTCGGTTAGCCGCGGGTGGCCTGGTTGTACTGGCGTACTTCTTCAAGGATATGGGCGTGAAGACACCTTTTTAGTAACACACATTTAGAATATCTAGAAACAAAATTTTAAGCATTGAATGTTGCCCAAAAATCATTTAGGCGAAAATTAATACCAACATTTGTATCTTCACATAACATCGCAGAAGTCACAGCTGTTTTGCAGTGGCAGACTGTTGAGAAAGTTGAAATTTTTTCTCGGCATTTTTTTATTTATAATTAATATATTTCTATGTATGCAAGAAACATAGTTGGTAAACAAATCACAAAAATTAATAATTATACGATAAGATATCACCTATTAACGATGTAAGATACACACTAAAATACTACAAAATCAAATAATGTATATTTTTAGTCAGATCATAAATCCTGTCACACAATAAAAACTTTTCAAATGAAAATGGCGGTCACAAAAATGTTTTTTAATTTGAATTTAGAATCTTTTATGAAAACAAGAACGTATATGTCTTATACCTTTAAATGAGCAATTCTTGTATATATATAATTGGAATCTCGGAATCGGCTCCAACGATTTTTATGAAATTTAGTATGTAGAGGGTTTCGGAGGCGATAAATCGATCTAGCTAGAAATCATTAAAAAAAAATACCGAGCGAAGCTCGGCCTTCCAGATATTTTCATATAATTTGACGTATTGTGAAATATTAGAATGGATGCTTAAAGAAGACCAAAGAAGACCGTGTCGCGGTTATCGCGTTGTATCGATGTGGTTACATACAATTTTCGACAAAACAACAAATTTTCGACAAAATTTGAATTTAACTAGAAGATTTATTTATCGTACCATCAAACGATAAAATGGGGACTCAAGTTAAGATAACAGAAAATGAATCGGTCGCCCTCGCTCTGTTAAGACACCAGCAGTGGTAAAAGCTGTGAAAGCGCGAATTCGAAGAAATCCCATCCGAAAACAGAAACTATTAACCCTTCAGAAGCAAAAACACGGTGAAAGAGGTATTGAATGAAGACTTAGGACTACGAGCTCATCGCGAAAAGCCAGAACATCGCTTGGAGGCGCCCCTAATGGTCATGTGCGTTTCGTTGCGTTTCGTTGCAGCAGTACACAGGAAAAAAGCACCGTTAAATTCTCAAACCGGACATAAAAAATTTTGCTGTGAAGGAGAGCTACAAGAAAGAAAATTTTAAATCTTCGCACTTACTATAGGAGACCTAGGACATTCATTTAAATCGAATATGATAGGGGCAATTTTGTTTTAAATTGAATACTTGTGATAAATAACGTATTTATTTGGATAACGAATATCATGTTTATAAAAACACCTTCTCATGCCTTATTATAAAATAAAGTTGATTAGAATGAAATAGGTTACAGTGAGCTAATTTTGAAAAATAGAAATAAGTCGACGGGCTTATTTGTAAATCTTTTAAAAGGAAATAATTCTGCGACACTCGATGTTTGCAAAACTTTAACCATTTACGCAGTGCACGTAACGGAAGCTCTCATTGTGACAAAAAATCCCTAGATATTGAAACATTCTTCGTTGGTGCTCCGCTTCTATTAGTCTTAACCTGATGATATAATAGCCTATAGCCTTTCTTGACAAATTGCTTATCTAACACTGAAGGAATTTTTCAAATCGGACCAGTAGTTTAGCGCATTCAAGGAAGCGAACAATCAAACAAACTCTAAAGCTTTATAATATAAGTAGTGATTCGATAGCAGAACGATACAAAAAAGGAATGATTTTTTAATCAAAAAACCACAAAAAACACATTTGTGTAACAACAAAGTAATATTGCACCAACACTTCTTTAGAAAAAATAGCTGGCCCGAGTAACTTTCTGCTAGGCATATACTTCACAAACCTATATAAAATACATTTATCTGTGTACTTTTTTTTAATTTATATTACTTATTTATGTATTTTCCTTACTTACGAAATATCCATACAGTTTTATAAAATCGTTGACTCTGTCAATTTCTCTACTTAGGAAGAAAAGAACTATTTTTACACAAAATATGGACTTCAATACCAAGCTATTTGTAGAGCTACGAATCCGTAGCAAATTGTGTAGACGTTTTCTACGTGTAGGCGTCATTCGTAGATGACGGGGATGTAGCAGAATCTATATAAAAATAACTGCATCAGTATTTACTCTGACATTTTTTATTCATTTATTTTGTCATGGTCGGGCATTGTAGTTTGACTTCTGTTGATGAATTTAAAAGGAATAGTTAATTTTCGTTTTTTAGAATTACTATGTTTGTTATTTTTTAAATACACATTATTCCCATATTTATAAAAAATTCTAAAGAAGTGATGGCGTTTACGATTCCGATTTGGATGTTGGCCGTCTGCATTTTTGGATCTGGATGTTCAATAAATTATATCAAATGGCATTATCGTTGACTGGCACTCTCAACATAAGTCAAAGGATATTTATTTTTTATTTATCCTCTGTTCTTTTTCACTGTTAATCTTCCATAACAGCGAAAAAGAACCGACAACGTTCTTTTCCTTTCTGAAAGTTGACGATTACTGTTACTGTTTATATTGTGGGAGGTACCATAAAATGACAATAACAATTGGCAATTCCAATCCTTCAACAAGAACTTGAATTAAAGACACGCGATTTAGTAGACGGTGTTTACTAGCTTTTATTATAGTATCGTTATTTATACGATACTGTTATTGCTTCTCCTCGCTGTAGTGTTTATCGCGCTATAAAAGCTTTTGAAATTAAGAGGTGAGCGTCATTTCAAGTTGTTGTAGAAACAGATGTAGACTTAGCCTTTATTTTACTTTAAACTGTTAAAAACGCACTTACAGTATCAATATAACTTCTCTATCTCTTGTTCACCAAAGAGTTCTTAATATTGATTTTATACCAATACTATTCTGTAAAGAAAGCACTGGGAAAGTATCAATAATACACAAGCTGTTTGTAATTCATCAAAATCTATTTCATTACTTTCAAATTATGCTCTGTCAGAAACGATACACTTACGCCAACAAATAATCCAATTACAACGCTAATATGACGTTGTGTCCGGAACTAAGTTCAGTTCTCGCCACGAATTCCCTTTTATGTCTTCTATCTATTGACAAAGAGTTAACTTAAGTTTTGGAAAAAGGAAATAGTCGACTGGAACCATTCCCGATAAAAATGGTGGTTGCTAAATGGTATTTGTTGAGTGTTGGGTAAAATTTCCTCACAATGATGGATTTGTGCGAAAGCGCATTATCGTGGTGCAAAATCTAAGAATTTTCTTCTACAAATTATGTCTTTTTTTCGTCGAATTTAATCTCTTATACGCGGTATAAGGTTCAAATAATATACCTTATCTGTCGTTTGACCATATAGTTAGAACTTTGATTGAACAACATAGCCAAATGAAATGTTCAAAAAGGCTTTGACTTTTGAATAAGTTTGGCGTGGTTATTCGGTGTTGGTTCAGTTGGAGAATGCCACTCCGCAGATTTTCGACTAGTTACAATGACACCCACGTCTAGTGATGATAAGAGTGACAATACGTTTGATCAATTCTATCGGAATTGACTCGTTCTAGCATGTACTCTGCGACTTTCATGTAATTGAGATTTTGGAGGACTTTCATGCCTTGTTAGAAATAACTGAACGGCGACATGGTTCATATCCAAATAGTTAAACTGCTAGGTACCGACTTGACCAAAAGTTTGGCAGCGATATCTCTCAAAGTTAAATGAGGGGCTTCAGTCATGGTTTCCTTCACTTTTGCAATGTTTACTTCAATTGCAGATGTTGATGGCCTACCAGAGCGAGGTAAATCTTCCGTTATATTTCGACTGCTTTTCAATTCAATTGTACCACTCATAAGTACAAGATTTTGAATACAGAGTTACGGCACAGTATAAGTAAGACACAGTATAAAAATTAAGCCGATTTGTTAAAAAAATAGGTCCCTATTTCCCACTACTTTTTTGTCTAAATTTACATGTATCCATATTACACGATTTAAAAATATTTTTTCCTGTCATATTGGGTACTAAAAAGTACCTACCCTGCGCTAATCGTATAAGTACAGAGATTGGGAATCTGGGCGAAAAAATGCTCTTTTTTTCTTTTTTTTAATATAGGTTGCTCAGTCGTGTCTGTATGTTTATTCACATATCACAAAATAATAATAACAATAATAATAGCTTGAAATATATTATACAGGTAATATTTAATTAAGTAAAGAAGTATTCTCCTCTATTCGGTAGTATTAAATAAAATACTAAAAGAAACACCCATTTTTTTCATTAGTCCATTCATGATGTGTATTTTTTAATTTAACTTTAAACTTCATTGTATTTCAAATTGCAATTGTGCTGACCAAGATTTCACCTACAGAAAGGTAAAATGGTCTTACTTCCCACGTTTCTTACAATTCAGTCATTAATTCCAGCAACGAAAAATGAAACTGCCAGCAAGGTTTACCGATATAACAAGTTTATGATGTGCCTGAACTAGACGTTAAGTTTGTTACCAGCGGGCGGCAGCGTACAAGCTCGACATTGGAGAAAACATCAGAAACTTAGTTACAACTTAATAAACTTATGTCAGAACTACTTACACCACACTCAGATGTAAATTATACTAAACAGGATTCTAGGTTAGTTTAAGATTAAATAGTTTATTCATTTAGTTTAAGGCCTCTCACAAACCACGAATAAAAATGTTAGAACAAATTTTCCTACTTTTACAATATAGTACTATGCGTAGGTATCTGTTTTGATCGTAGAGTTAACTCGCTGCCTACATGCACCATAAATGTTACTGATGCGTCGCTACCTCATGGCCGAGTAAGTAAGTCTACTTGCTTCCTTTTAACGAGTGGAAATTCTTCTGTATATCGAAGTTGCGGATTATGCTGGACTTATACTGGCTTAAGCCACGCGGTGACCATTTCTTCAGTATATTGAGTGACTACGAGATCTTCGAAGAATGCATAGCTGTCACTCTCACACGTGTCCGCAGGCTCGTCCGCTCTGAGGACCCAATCTTCGAAGAATGCATAGCTGTCGCTCTCACACGTGTCCGCAGGCTCGTCCGCTCAGAAGACCCAATCTTCTGGTGACGTGACGTGTGGTGACCCAAGCTTTATGACGAGAGCAGCACACCTTCCAATGCAGCCTCACATTCCAGGCTGCTTTTCTAGTCAACTGACGACTCGGTTCACGACCCAGCCCACTTTTAGTCGCCTTACAACAGGCAAAGTATACCGTAGCCCTAATCATCGCCCGGCACTACATGGCCTTGGTCTACGTCTTGTTTAGTAAAAGAAAGAAAAATAAGTTCCAGATTAAATGTTAAGCTCCAGCAAGAAATTTAGTAATTGTCGTCCTCCCGTCTGGTAGACAGAGAACGTCTTCTTGGTAGACAGAGAACATCAAATGTTTCCCCTGTGCTGGTCCGGCTCCGCTGAGTGTAATAGACCATTCTACCTTACTTCTTCCAGGCTCGGGCTCGAAGCAGCTTGAAAGAGTCAAGTACTGTTTAAAATAGAGGTCATCAATAACAAAATCAATGGTGGTATAGTGCTGTGCAGCAACCTATTACTATCGCCATAATTACTCTGTCATTATATGTAGGTCAGTATTTATTTCTTTATTTAACTCTTTTTCAATGAAACGTGTAAGTAGACTACTCTGTTTTGAAGAAAGATGTAATTATAGTTAGCCGGTAGACTTGCACAATAGACCTAATATAGCGGACAGTAATGCACTAGTAACATATATGGTATCTACCTTCTACCCTCTGTAACTCCTAACCTCTCACACAAAAAGAAGTTTCCCTAGTCCATATCTCGGTTACCTCTATCAAAATTTGTTGCCGCTCCATTAATTTTAGTGTTTAACGTCTGCCGTTGCTGTATTAATATAGCAATAGGTCTTTAAATATTGCATACAGTCGGTGAAAACCTCATCAATTGCGACAAGTGTTTTTATTTCTGTCCGGTGTAGAATATTTAAACAGTTTTTCATTTAATAATTTAAACAAAAACATTAGATTTTTACAAATTGTGCGAATCAGCTGTGTACTCCGTTGGAACGTGACCCCTCTTCCGGTGCCCCTCGCGGCGCCCCGCATCCGCCGCAAGCGCTCAGTGGGTCTTTGCTATTGTTATCAAACTGATCATTTGTCAACATAAAAAAAAAGATAAACAACATATTGAAATGCTAATTGACGTCACAGCGTGAGGTGTACAGTTAATTCGTACGGATTGTAATTAAATTTAACGTGCTAACGTCTGCGCAATAATTCATCGGCAGCAGTTGTCTGTCTGTCGTCTGTCACATTCCTATGATATTTGTTTCGATATACATACATACAAACTATATAATTATAATAAATAGGTTCTCATATTTTAATAAATACAATTGAATAGAGATACAATGTTTAATCTCTATCTCTATCTCTAATACAATGTCTAATCTGGTTAATTATGTGCTGATCCTAGCTTTATTTTATGGAAGCGAGAGTTAGATGTATCAGACAAGGAATGTAAATGAAATAAATATTGTTGAATTACAAAGCCAAGAAATCTGTGGTATTACGCTTGCTAACCTCATTCGCATCGATGAAATCCAAAAAGGAGTAGATTGGAAAAAAGTAGAAAGAAAGAAAGGGTAATCGTCGTTGTTCGGTCATGTGGAAAGAATGACAGATGGATGATTGATATTATATGATCAAATCACTAGAGGATTTTATCCGCGATTGGTGTACCGGTGTGTTTGTATGAAAATAGAAATGAATGTAGAGAAAGCTAAGCATACTTGTGAGAATCGTGAAATTTAGTATTCGATAAACCGTAACAGAGTTAGCATATAGATATGTATAAATTAATATTATTTTTAAATTTCTAGTTTGTCTTACATAGCATTACAAATCTCTGAATCATGTCTAATATTAATGTGTGCACAGGTTGAGTAACTTTAACGCCGCCATTCACAAGATAATTAAGGTTAGAGCCGCCATTGTTTATTGCTCTCACGTGATAACTGGAAGTGGCCACAATTATAGTGAAATGTATGTTCGTCTCGCTCGCTGAATGTTTAATATTATTGTGTAATGTTGGTTATAGACAAGATCCGACAATATCAATTTCAACGGTGATGAACGAATGTAGCTGAAAATAAATCAATCAATAAATAAATGAATTAAGCCAATATATGAGGAACAGAATTAAATTTTTAAGATGATCTGCTGTGTTATTGCAAAATGCTGTATTAATGACTGAACGAACAAATTAAGGAAAGTGCAATTTATTTATACAAATACCTATATGAGATTATACCTATATAATTAATTTGTACATCTTAGTGAGATTTCATTTTCACCATGTCTTAGGAATTACTGTATATGGGAAGTAATAGCTAAAGCATAATTTGTAGTAAAGGTTAGCAGCGTATGCTGTTGAAAAATTAAGACAGTTATTTGATATTGGCACCGCTAGAATTGTAAACGTTAGTTATTTGCACTGCGGAACCTAACTCCACTGACCAAATTCGAGGCTCGGGTTCGATTTCCGACGAGACAGACACTTGTGAGATAAACATTTAAATATCTGCGTTTCCCGGTTTGGGTGTTTATTAAATTTATTATGGTATCCATTTAAGTAGTTCTTAAGAAAATTAATCGTTGATTAATATTTAACAACCATAATATAAGCATATAATTTGATTACTTTACGAATGGAAAGATTGAAATTATAATAATAATAAATAAATATCCCTGAACAAGTTACACAAATCGAATATAAGCACAAAGTAAGCAAATTATATGCTTGTGTTATATATAGGTGTTTGTCAACACTCCTAATACATACACCCAGACCCGGAAATGCGGACATCTAAATGTCCTGTCACATAAAATGCTGTCCCCGTCAGGAATTGAATCTGAGCCTCACGGTTGGTCGTGAGGCTCGGATTATCGGTTAGGCGTTTACGCTAGCTACTCGACCAACGAGGCGATTAATATATATCATATAGAAAGAAGCAGAGCTAAAGAGAAACCCAAAAAGAACTAATGAGACTAGTCGTACCAGAATTTAAACCAAAAGTCAAAGGGAAAATTTGAACAGATTGTTTTGTCGACAAAAATAAAATGCAAGAAATTTATTAAAAAAAAGTGTTTAAGGAACTGAATCAACGTCTAGTGAATGATAAAATTATATTTTCGGTTTTAATCAAAGTCTTAACGTTACTGAAATAAATGTTATTTCTTAAGCTTTTCCACGAAAATTAGTTTAGTAATCGGCTTATAAACCCACGTGCCAAATCACATTGAGATAATATTTAGCTGAAGTCCGACTGAAAGTCAATTATACATTATTATTATTAAATATTTAAAAAATGAATATCTACACAACTTTCACTTCTTGTGGCATCATAACTTTAGTAACAGTTTGATAGATTGGTAACTCTAAATCTAAAAGCGTGCATTCAGAGATCATTGGAACAGTTCAAACATTTCTTGAAATATGGCGCCAATTTGTATTTGAATCCAAATGCAGACGGGATCTGGAGCGTGCAGGGATCCAAATCTAATCTAATACATTTATTCAGTAAACACCCACACGGTAAAAATTGAGGTTCTGTATCTGTTTAAATGTTTCCATCTTTTGTTTCACTCGAACCCTTAACATAAGTGAGAAACATGTTTCAGTCATAGTACAGGAATGCTTCAATACCACGCTGTTTTTTTAACTGACTCGAAAAAGGAAAAGGTTCTCAATTACTACTATATGTCTATATTTTTTTTATATTTATTACCCGATTAGTCGGCCAAATATCAAACTGGTTTTGTTTGTTTTTTTTAGAAAAATAGACCATGATTCGAATAGTGATTTTTCAGATATACTTAATAGTCCAAAAAGTTGTGCAATTTTATATATAACTCATAAACTACTTATAGGATATTTATAAAATTTATGAGGGACCATTTTGAAATCATAGGCTATCTTTGGATAAAATAATAACCAAATTGCGATGTGATACATCTATCTATATTAATAATTTCGTCAAGGGGTACGGTAGACTCGATTGAAACCTTACCTGAATAATAAAACACAAAAAAATAATGATTTTGAGTCGACAACATATATCCGCAAAATTCGGATTGTCGAGTATTTTGTTAAATTCTATGTTAAATTCTAATGTGTTGACAGACAAATCACAGACGCCATCTTGGGTAGTTAATAAGCGTTCTGTTTTGTGATGTTTAAGAATATTCCTTTATAAGTACGTTACTTTATGTTACTTTACTTTAAATGTTGATTTAAAATAAAAACTATTTGTGTAAAAACTTTGTCAATTTTTATTTACTATATTTATTAAACACAATGTGAAGCTATACGAATCTATGTCTTACTTATGCCTTTATCGTTCTTTGAAAACCGTTTTGCACCTAGATGTATATTATGAGTCACATTTTATCGGAGCTAAGCCGGGTTCTTATTTAGTAATCAAATAATTGGAGACAGTTATCGCGGTTTTACTGCGTTTAGTTAAATTTTTTTATGTCAATCAAGAAGATTCACTTTCAGTTTGTAAAAATATACTTTACCTGTAAGATAGTTAGCAGCAATTGTGATAATAATATATACACCAAAAGTTGGCAAGAGGATGTAAGTAATGATGTTGTGGAAGGAAAAGTTCTTAAATACTTCTTATACTATTATGATATTTTAATACTAATAACTTTTTTATATAAATCGTGTGGAAATGTTCGCAACTATCTGTGGAACGGGTGGGTTATGTCGGACTCCCACCGACTAAAATCTTACGGTGTACTCCCCTTCGCTAGTTGCTGGGACTGTGAGAATGCTTTCATTTTTTTGAATCTATCGTCTGATTTTTTAAAATTATAATAAATTTATCACCGTTGCCTTCTATGTTGCTGGAGGGTACATAAGATCACACATGTACCACAAGAAACATCTATAACGTCTAAGGACAATGGTTGTCTATTACCCTCAAGAGATTCGTAAACTTGTTTGATGTCTTTTAACTTAAAATACTTTTTAGGGTTCCGTACCCAAAGGGTAAAAACGGAACCCTATTACTAAGCCTCCGCAGTCTGACTGTCTGTCTCTAGGCTTTATCTCATAAACAGTGATATCTAAAAAGCTGAAATTTTCACAAATGATGTATTTCCTTTGCCGCTATAATAACAAATACTAAAACTTTGCAATTTACAACGTAATAAGAGTACGGAAATCTTCGTGCACAAGTCCGACTCGCACTTAGTCGGTTTTATTTAAAACTCTGCCGCATTGTATATTTTAAGGAAATCTGTTTTGTATTTCTTCGAATATTCAATTCAATCATTAGGCCGGAGGAGCGGCGGGTGTCACAAAATATTTTGTCGGCGCTTTGATGGAATCCAAATCGAATGCGCATGCATCCAGATTGGTACACTTCAATCGTATCTTGAAATATCGCGTCAATTTCTGATCCAAATGCAGATAAGTTGGAGCGAGCAGGAATCCAATCTAATATAGGTGTTGATTCGGTAAACATTCGAGCGTTAACAATTGGGGCTGTAAATCTGTTTACATCTTAAGGCTTTTGTGTCCTGACACTTGGAACCTTGCAACTTACGTTGAAGATGTTTGTCGTAAACTATTTCCTTCAATTACAAATTAGGTTGAAGTTACTCTCCAAACCTGGAATGCTACATAGAAGTTAATTGACATTACAAGCGTAAAACACCTTACGGGGTGTCTCATCAATTTGATGACAATATACAATATATATTCCCTGTCTGTGTCCGTATATTGTCAATCATTATTCAACGTTATCTATTCTTTTTTGTCAAAAACAACAAATAGATTAATTAATGAAAATATATATAACTTATATTTCGGAAACTTATAACTCAGAATTTGAATATATAAAATATAAATAGGGACAGACAAAATGTACTCAGTGACACAATAATTATTCAAGCTCCTATGAAATTTCAATTGAAATGTAAATTAATTATTGATAATTAAAATACCAGGTAATTCTTGTAATTACAATTTTCAGATATCACTTTTTAACAATTTTCACAAACATATTTTTTTTTGTAAATTCACTAAAGGTAAATTACAATCAATGTCAATCCTTGAAGTAAGGCTACCAATTGTGGGCAGCAAGGATACACAAACCGTGTAGTCAAGATCCGTAGTTGCGTAACAGGGACATAACGAAACAGTAAGCATATTCGAAGAAACATCATTTAGTTTATTTTGATAAGAGACTGGAGAAAATGATAATACGTGATTTACTTTTTTACATGATAGCGTACAATCAAACGAACCACCCGTTGGTGACCCCTGATAGTAAAAAACAATCATGGCCTAATAAACATCGTAGATGTTTAACGTTTGTCGCTGTCCGGATATTTAGTCTAATATTCACATTTCCCGGGTACTCTACTCTCCCTCCCGGATCATGAAAATGTCACTGTCATGATGGCAGAAATAGACAAGATAGTGAATTTTTACACAGCCAAGTAGCTGCACAGCTGTCTCTGTGCTCATCTCTTATGGGCAGCCCGATATAAAAGCAGATGGTCTATCATACACGGAGGATCTGACCAACGCTACTATTTTTTTTTCAATAATTACTTCAAAAGGTTTTTTTTTAACCTAGCCAGTTAAGCCACAAATATAATTTAAGTATATATTTTTTTATTTAACTCACTTTAAATTAATATTCCTAGGAATATTCTTCATTGTTAGTTAAATAACATTAAATTTCTAATCAATCAATAGAAATATCATTATTTTAATTGTTTCTAATTAGTAAGTTGTAACTATTTACTTATATTTTTAAGTAAATATACAAAACTAAATTGATTGGTACATATCATTATCATGGAATTGATTTATTTCAGATGTGTTTAAAATATAATGCAATAAAATAAAACCGTAGATCACAAAAACATTCATATTTAATAAATGTTGTGTGTTAATTATAATTAAATAGGTGTTCATGTTATGTAAATCTCAAGATCTTTTTATCCCTGTTAACCGCAAATTAATGAATTGAATACAATGGAAGTAGGGTTTTCTCAAAGACATGTGTCGGTAAAGTAGAGTTCCGTTGTTTAAACAGCCCCATCCGGAATTCCCGGCTTGTTTAACTCAAATCTGTAATGCACGTACCCGTCGGCGCATTAATGCTAACGGAGATAATTAAATTCTTTAATTAAAAGAGATCTGACCGCGTTGTTAGCATAATTTGTTAATTAAAAACGAAACATTGCGCTATTGTTCCGAAAGCTACGTTTTAATCTTGGAGTGTTGGAAAGGCGACTCAAGGAAAAAGTAACTACATAAAGGTATTACAATTTGTATATGACCATTATTTGGTAAATGTTTTCTACCTGTGAACTCTCTTAGTAACATTGACAGTACAGATTAGACTAGTTTTAGTTGTTATTAGACTAAAGTATAATTTCAAGGTTGGATTTTGGAGCGAAATTTACAAGCCATTAGCCACTAGTATTTGTCTGCAAAAGTATCTTTTTAATATTTTTTACTCATAACTTTTAAGAAATAGATGTTAGGTACAAATGCACCACAGATGTTGCTATTGCTCAACAAAATCAGGGCTGGAATCTTATTTTTGTTAGTTAGAGCTACTTATTCGCCATTACAATTAAGTTTATAGACCAATGAATAATTCCAATTATACTGTTCCTGCGCACCATTAAATGACTCACGGTCCGGTCGCGCGGGCTACTGCGGGGAGAGGGGGACTTACCGCTCGCAGGACATTTGCCCCACCGGCACTACTCGTATCGCAAAACTATGCAATGCACGCGCGGCTTGTAATCCTTTTCTATAATTATACAGTTCATTTAATTAACTATCAAGAAGTTTTATTTGACTGAGATCACCAAAGGCAAAAATCTGGAGCTCAGTCGTACAATACTTAATTGTCTGAGTAACAAACCCTTAGTATAAGTCTGTCAAATTATACTTACTGACACACTCAGGGACGTTAATTATATTTTTCAGCCATTAAATTGACAACTACCCTTCCTATCACACTTTGTCTTTGCGCTTCCCTTTTACTAAGTGTTTGATTGTATTTTGGTATCAACGGTTCATTCTTTCGATTGCAAACATGATACCTAGTCTAACTAGGTATTCTTCTATCTTTCAATGCATGTTTTCACCTCCTATTCCCTCCATACATCGCCATTCATTAACTTGTACATATTTGAACTCCCACATACCTCTTCTGTGTCATCCGCAATGGAACCATTCAAAACATTCCAACAACCGTCCACGCCTAGGTCCAGTAGACACACACTATCCAGCTTGTCTTGGACTTGACTTTGATACGTGTTTCCTAAACTGGGGTCTTGCAATTTTTTATTTCTTAATCGCTTCCCCGTCCCGAAGAGACTTAGCGAAAAGAAATACTTGAATATGTGTGTGTATAAGTCCTCCAAATGTAACACGCACTCGCTAATGCCTCCTCTTCTTAAACAGACCGCTAAGCAGCTTAAATGGGCCCCTGTAGCCTCTCTTGTATAATCCTATCTTCCAGGGGCAATAACATAACTATAACGTCTTATTAGCTCTCATCTTATGGTAGTAGTAGTTTTGTGCAATAGTATTATTATAACTTTTTTTTTATTTCATTGGAAGGCAAACAAGCAGACGGATTTCCTAATGGTAAGAAATTCCCGCCGCCTAGAGACACCAAAGATGGTAATGGTGCGTTGCCAACCAGAGGCCGGGATGTTCGGCCTTGAGCAAAAGTAAGTTTACCGGCTACCTTACCCTCCGAACCGGAACAC
>NJDD01000163.1:268724-285348 GCA_002245505.1 Calephelis nemesis
TCCTAAACTGGGGTCTTGCAATTTTTTATTTCTTAATCGCTTCCCCGTCCCGAAGAGACTTAGCGAAAAGAAATACTTTAATATGTGTGTGTATAAATCCTCCAAATGTAACACGCACTCGCTAATGCCTCCTCTTCTTAAACAGACCGCTAAGCAGCTTAAATGGGCCCCTGTAGCCTCTCTTGTATAATAAACACTTCCGGGGGCAATAACATAATTATAACATCTTGTTTGCTTTCATCTTATGGTAGTAGTAGTTTTGTGCAACAGTATTATTATAGTTTTATTTTTTTTTTATTTCATTGGAAGGCAAACAAGCAGACGGATTTCCTAATGGTAAGAAATTCCCGCCGCCTAGAGACACCAAAGACGGTAATGGTGCGTTGCCAACCAGAGGCCGGGATGTTCGGCCTTGAGCAAAAGTAAGTTTACCGGCTACCTTACCCTCCGAACCGGAACACGTCATGACGATATGGCGGCAGGAATAGGTGAGGCGGTGGTACCAATCCGGGTGAGTCGCTGCGAAACTCTACCACCTAGTCAGAAGTCACGGTGTTAGTGACGGGAAGCCTATGCTCGCCTTTTACGAGCTGCCTGGCACAGGAAGGCAGATGGTCTATTCTACAAAGGAGCCCGGACCAACACGGGGAGATAACACGGTGTTTATAAATCACTTATCTATACAAGGTGTATTTCACACCATAACGAAAACTTCTGTGGTAGTTTAGATATCAGACTTCAAAATTCCTTTAACAGTTTTTGTCGAAAACAAGTGGTTAAATATTTAGCAGTTTTTCAGCCCGCAATGTATAGCGAACCAAGTATATGCATTAAGCCGCGCGTTGCGAGCAGTAGGTGCCGGCCCAATATGCTGTTTTATTACATTGCTGTTTTTATTAAAAATGTGTTATTTATTACATTTTAATTAAAAATCGAGTTGCGTTAGGTAGTGTTAATGAAATAATAGTTAATTCAATAAAAAAATACAATTTTTTTTGAAAAATTTCATGAAATTTCCGACACGAAATTCCAACTACATATGAATGTCTATCATGTACAGAATCCATGGTTTCATTTTTCGTTACGCTGTCATTTACACGGTGTATATATTATGTGGCGTGGAAATAAAACTGGGAAAGTTACTGAAAGTCTGGACCGAATTCTTCAAAAAAAGTTGCGTAATTCATTAAATACGCACCACCCTTGACGTTAATCAAGTTACATTGCAATAAAACTTCGATTATATAATACCAAAGAAATTGTGGATGACAGACTATCGGAAACTTGAAAAGATCTATAAGCTTGTCGAGAGATCTCAGTTTTGACGAACTTGAAATGTGCAAGATTCCGAAAACAACAGTCCGATAAGTTCAGATGCTGATTTAAATCAATGCTTGCGGTACAAGATACGATAATGTATTATGTATGAAGTGTTTGTATGGTATTTGGTATTTGGATGCACGTTACAGATCAAACATTCATGACCTATCAACCGTAGTCTCCGAGGAATGTATCTGTTGGCATATATTCATAGCAGATTTCAATATTGATACGATAAAGAAGTTTAAAGTGTTGTCACCTTCATTTTCTTGTAAAAAACTAGAAACACTTCGTTTTTTTGTTTATTTTGAAGAATTCGTATTGTGTACTTGTTTATTCTGCTACGATAAACTTTTTGCATTTTTTTTACAAATTTTAAAAAGTCAAATAGTGTAAAGTTCGTTGAGTTTCAAGTAACAATTAAAATAAGAATGCAAGTTTTTCCGTGTTGGTCCGGGATTCTTTGAAGAATAAGCCATCTGCTTCCCTTTATTTATTATTATTATTTATTTTGTTCTGAAAAAACTTACACCTAAATTACACAAGTTTCGCCAAACTGTTAAGCAGTTTGTTGGCGATGCGCTGAAATACATATTATTGTTATTATTAAATTTGCTCATATAGTGCTTTGCTTATAGTTACAAATTATATCAATTACAGCCTCTGTTTTAAATTTACTTGCTATATATTATATTGCACAGCTTACATATTTTCCTAAATTTGCAGAAATATGTTTTTCATTTTTACTTTTAAGTAGCCTATCTTTTATTTTTGTCCTCGAAGAGAAAGGGATATTTGTTACATAATTTGGGATTGACATACTCGACTAATCTTTGTCCATAATAATTTTTGGCTGTGTGTTTAAGCAATCTTTTGAAAAAAAGTATCTTCACGCCCATATCCCGATGTTATACGTGCACATTCTTTCTACGTAGTAATTTCTGTGTCCTAACTCTTAATATATAAGAGATATTCTTAAGATATACGATATATTCTTATACTCTTAAGATATAATATATAAGAGGTCCTAAGTCAAAAGGCCGACTGTTAGACGACCTTTCTAGAGTATATTATCTCGCTAGCTAAGCGCATCGAAGCGTCCATCCCCTTTTTTTATTAATTTATATAAATATTGAACAGATGAATTATACTTATATTTACATATCCTACGCAAATATAACCTAATTATATAAGAATTTTCTTTTGCGTTTCTGACGCTCCAAGATTAAAACGTAGCTTTCATAACAATAGCACAATGTTTCGTTTTTAATTAACAAACTAAACTAACAAACTCGACTAGCAAGAAATTCTATATCCGAGAATGTGATCAACCTAACACATATCCATTCTCAGGCGTTTTTTTTTAAATAGAGCATTGAAAAGTAACATATTTACTCTTATTGTTAGAACCTCGAATCGAACCTGGGACCGCATGGAGTCAAGTTCAACACCGGACCGTTGGAACACAGAGGCGAATACTTAGTTTTGAACATTTTATTAATAAATGAAATAATAAACGAACTATTAAAAATCGGCAGTTGTAGACAGTATTGGTAGACACTGTTGGTACTTAAGTTATCACCAAATTCTACTTTGCTGATGAATTAGCTTTAGGCTAAGGCCTGTGAGAGGCAAACTTGGTAGGCTCACAATTATTACAAGTCTGTCAATCATTGAAAATAGCTTTAAGTAGATGTGCAGAAGTTTGTGGCTTTTCTTGTGAAAATGTGCATGAAAAAAGTTCATTATTTCATTTGAAGACTTTCAATGAAGCAATTTCAAATATCGAGAAGCCACTTTAAGTTGTATTTTATAATATATATTATTAAATACAACTCATTGAAATTAGATTTACAAAATCATTCAAAATAGCTTTAAGTAGATGTGCAGAAGTTTGTGGCTTTTCTTGTGAAAATGTGTATGAAAAAATTTTATTATTTCATTTGAAGACTTTCAATGAAGCAATTTCAAATATCGAGAAGCCACTTCAAGTTGTATTTAATAATATATATTATAATATATATTGAATATTATAATATATATTGAAATTAGCTTTACAAAATCATTGAAAATAGCTTTAAGTAGATGTGCAGAAGTTCGTGGCTTTTCTCGTGAAAATGTGTATGAAAAAAGTTCATTATTTCATTTGAAGACTTTCAATGAAGCAATTTCAAATATCGAGAAGCCACTTCAAGTTGTATATAATGATATATATTATATAACGTTATTGCAGTATCAAATAGAGTTGTCGAGTCGCGGGGCCGCGTTGGCTCCACCAATAACTTATTACGATTAATTGGTCTCTCGGTAGGAGAAAGTTATTTTAGTACAGAAGTTACTTCATCCTTTCTTAATTGCACGGCACAAGAGAGGGTAATGTGTTTATCACAAATATTTCTTGGCTGTATATTCGTTCACCAGTTCTAATGACTTCAAGTTCTAATGAAAGTTAAATTGAAAACCAATTTTAATTGCGTTAAATATTAACGCGGGAAAATATATTAATTTTGTAAATATTTTCTAAAAACGGTTTTAAGTATTACGGCCTGCAGATTTCTTGGAGCTTATTAATAACAGAAGTTTGATTTATTTATTTGTTTATTTGCCGAAATATGTTTTCTGTCTAATAAGGAACAACGCCACAATTACAGCACTTGCTCGCCGACTTTTCCTAATGCCATGTTTGACGTCTTATGTTTGGAGTTGAGAGAGTCCGCGCCTCTTGAACCATGCCTGCGGGAATCCTGCGAACAGTCGGTAGTTCGCCGGTGTACTCACAAGCTCAGCAAATTGTACCACCGGCTTCTCTGTCATCCTGTCCAGCCCTTCCAACATTGTTATGTTGCTTAAATTCCTATACTAGTTCTCTGTACTCTTCCTGCATGTAAACACCGTAAAAGGACACCCTATGCTCACTTAAGGTCACATTCCTGAGCCTGCTCTTAAAACACCTGTGACCTGACATCAGTTGATGATGATCTGTCTCCACCATTTCTTTTCTCTCAACGTTCCTACCCTTCTTCCACTACCCAGTCCACCGCCGTCTTTATGAACGCCTCGACCTCCGCCCATCCATAACAGCTGACGCTCTTGTTATTTCTCTCGAGACTTTGAACTGCAGATCAAATGGGTGTAGGCCTCCCAGTACTGGCAGAATGAGAGTCTTACGGACCTGGGCACACACAATTTAACGGTTTATCGTAAAAATATTATTAGCTAATGAAAAATGATTAAATTTGGTTAAAATATTTATATAAGTAATGGTGTAGTTCAATTATTTCGATAGTTTATCTCGCGAGACAGATTATATCACAGACATTTGATTCTTCTACATTATTTAGAAGTATTACAAGTATTTTAGTGTAAATCATTGCTCATTCTTACATAATAATGTTCAATATTACAGACTTAAAAATGCATAACGTTTTGGTGACGAAGTTTTATTAACCTAAAACAGTATTAGAAAAAATGAAATGAAATGTATTTATTATATTGCGCGTGTAATACAAAAATATATTAGTATGTAAACACTTTCTACCATATTTTGGTGTGCAAATATTTTAATATTAAAAAATGTTATTAATTACATGTACTTTAACTTTTGAACGGACATGCAGTTAACATTATTTTTATAAATAATAAGTATCATGCAATTTCTTATTACTTCTAAAATATGAAATTCCTAATTTCAGCATTTGTTTTCAACAATTGATAATATTTTTTTTTGCAAAAACAAAGCAAAAAAACACACACAGCCACGTATGGGTAAAATTTTAAGCGACTTAAAAAGTGGTTTGCATGAATGTAATTGGTTAACACTATATATTGCTCGCATACATTTCTTTTGTACTCTAAAGATTATAATTAAATCTCCAGAATTTCTCCAAAACGAAATGCTGCTAGAAAAGGAAAGTTAGGTTTTGCCTTCGCGCTTCGCCTCACTCGTTTTGCTAACATTCTAGTATCTTCACGCCCATGTCCTCGAAGAGGTAGGCAGAGGCACAACCAGGGCACCCACGACTAGCCGAAGATACTAAAGTCCAACAATGTGATAGGTGGCAAGTCTATCGCCAACCGGGCACGTATGCAATCCCGGGCAACGTTTTTTTTGTAATAAAAATTGAATATTCTTTTTGTTGCTCGACCCAAGAATTGAACCCGTACCTCATGCAGTCAAGTCCAACACCTGTATTGCTAGATCAGAGAGGTAACATTCTAAAAAGTGTTTAGTTATATTTAAGGACATGACATTTATACATTACATATTTTGTATATAACATTCAACCATTTTTATTTTTTTGTAATATTAGTTTCTCCTAAATGTATTAAGAACTCAATATTTAAATATTTATTTCCTTATTAAATATTTATTTCCATTAATAGCGAACATCTCTTTTTTATAACAAATATTAACTAGTATTTATGTCAGCAGAATTTCCCTAAAGAAAATATGTAACCTCAAAGCAAAAATACAGTATAATAATATCGTGGGTATCCTTCACCACGATAGAGCCTTGCGGCACGCCCATCCTAACCGTAGATGTCCATGTTCTAAATCCCAGCCTAAAAAGTGGGATTTAAAATTTGACATTATTATATTCATCTAAAAGTGACATAATCAATTAATTTGAATTCTAAAGTCAATGAAACACATTAAATATTATTATCTGGTGGCCCGGGCAGTAACTTCTGATAGAGGTGTCCCAGTGCTACAGACCGATCTAAATTTCATAAGGACACGTCCTGTAATAACGGCCGTTGGTAAGCCAGTCAAGATCATGCAATATTCATGGAGACGAGAGGTACGGCGATCTCTCTTGATGATAAGTGTAAAAAGGTATTTGAAGTCCCTTATTAAAATGTTTTAGATTTGTAAACTATTTTCTAAGAGCGTACCTTGTTGCTTGAAGATATGAATTTAAAGTAGCTATCTAAGAAAAAAAATACAACTTAAATAATTACCAAATATTGGTTAATATGATTTTAAAAGTATCTGTACGTCTATATCCCCGAAGAGGTAGGCAGAGGCACAACCAGGGCACCCACGACTAGCCGAATATGATTTTACATCTTTTTATGCCTGTTTCTTTAAAACGATCCAGCCCTATTATATCAATATAAATACCGTTATATAGATTTTGATTTTGTGGTACTATTCGAATTATGTGATTAAAAGTCAAATATTTCATTTTTTTTATTAACCGTCAAAATAAAATACATTGCTTTTACTATCAAACTGATTTTAATATCAAAACATTTTTCCCACACAATTGTTTAGCTGTGGTAGAAGTGTGTAGGTTAAGCTGTGACTCGGTCCGATTAGTACTAACGCCTTACCTATTTCTGTCGCCATAACGCCAGTTCTTGCTGTTGACGTGTTCTAGTTCAAAGAATAAGATAGCCGGTGAACTTACTTTTGCTAAAGGTCTACCATCACGGCCTCAGGTTGTCTACGCACCATTACCATATTTTGTGTCTCTAGGCGACCTGAATTTCTTACCACCAGGAAATTCGTCTGCTCGTTTGCCTTCCAATATCATATAAAAAAAATGTCTAAACTTCACTCCTAAGCACGGAACCGAAAAAATAAAATTAATTGTGTGCTTTATGACCTTGAAACAGATATAAGGACACTTAGAGTAGTGTTCTTACTTTTATTACTAATATGTTTAAAAAATGAGATTATTTCTTTGCTTGTATGAGATTCATAATTTTAGGCCAAACCACACATTATATTCTTTACCTACTTTTAAAAAAAGATTGAAGGAACATTACTTATCGTTGACACAATAACATACTCATTATTTTATCATACTAACATATTTTAATAATTGTAACTATACCTGTTTTATTTTTTACAAACTTGATTATTATATTTTATTTATTTGTTCTAAGTATAGCTATAGTTAATTGTTTTTTTTTGTACACGATGCCTTCCATTTTTTTTCACAGCTTCATTTATTTTTGGGTTGCCTGGAAGAAATTTCTTTAGTTAGAGATAAGCTCGCCTTTTGTGCATTTTTACCTTCTCGTTTATTTTGTGTATTTTTTTGTGCAATAAAGTGTTAAATAAATAAAATATAACCAGTTTAATATTAGTCACTTTATAGGCCAAACAGCATTATTAGTTCTTGTGAAACATCGAAATAACTTTAAAAAACGGGACCTACGCTGCAGAAAATATCTTAATTCTAGTTTAATTCTGGATATAAACCTGAACGGAGTATCACAAAAATGAACTCTATTTTCCCAGAATTGCTTCACAATTCAGTGAGCGTTAGATATTGGATTCAATTTTCAGCGTTGATTACCGAATGCCTTAATTGCTACGCAACGTATCTCCTGATATTATGTTCCACGTTCTTGAATAGTTTATTATTATAACATCGTTACTTGATTAAGAGGTATTTTATTAGGTTTGCATGGATTTTGTATGTATTAATTAATGAGGTTTATAGGCTTTAAATTATTAAAGTCTATTGAACAGTCGGTTTAGAAGTGGGTGATCTAGTCAAGGTCGTAGAGATCCGGTTGCCAAATACGGATTAAAACTTCCTTTCATACAATAATTTGATGTAAAGTATCTTAACGGTCATATTCCCGAAGACGTAGGCAAAGTCACAACCAGAGCATACACGACTAGCCGAAGACACTTAGTTGCACACTGTAAGACTATCGCCAAGGAAGCACATATCCAATCGTGGACAACTTTGTATTTTTATTAGAAAAGTAAAATTTAAATGTAATCGAAATATAATGTAGTTTTTTTGTTGCCCGACCCGGGTATCGAACCCGGGACCTCAAGAAGCTAAGTCCGATACCGGACTGCTAGACCACAGAGGCGATTATTTAAAAGCAGGAAAACTTCAAATTCGACATAAATCTAATTGAAAATAAAACTTCATGAATGTCGTTTAATATGCACTATAACTATTCTTCACTTAATTAGCTAAGATTTTAATTATAAAGTAAAAAAAAGAGCTTAGTGTTAGGGTCCAAGCGGTAAAAGGCCGATATAGGTTGAACAACACAGACTTCTAAGCAGGTTAAGCCTAGCAGAAGATTTGTCTGTAAATATTACCTTGAAGCAAAAAAATCGGCAATACATATAATTTGCCACTGTTCGATATATAAAAGATTAAGTAGTAATCTTCTGGGTAGGAATATTGTAATAATCTCAGGACATTAAGCCGATAAGTCCAAGAGCACCGTAAATTGTACAGTTCCTAGAGGCCGATAGCCGGAATTACACACTTATTTAATACTCGCCTACCATAACTACGTCACTGATTGTTAATCTCGTATTTTGATATTATAGATAAAGCAGCTGATACTAAAAATTAGTTTTCTAAATAACGCACTGAATGCAAACTTTCATTCGATTATATAATTCATAATTCTTTTTCGATTTTATTAAATCGGTCTGATTGTTTCCTATCAAATAATTACTTTCAAAATTAAAAAGGATCAATATTAAAATATTATTATTTTACTAAAATATTCATTTTGTCAGGTAAATCCCTAACGATTTACATTGAAATAAGGTCTTTAATATCAACATTATTCAAAGCTCGTTCGTGAAGACAAAATATAATCATATGAAATCGTATAAGAACAGAAAATAGGTGTATTTATTTTCATATCGGAACAGTTTGCTTCAATTTCAAATATCAATATTCAATACGATCGCGATAGTCCTTGGAACTTTCATCTTTTGTATTTCGCATTGCAATTTCCTTCGCTATTTTTATTGAATGCTAATACTGTTTATTTACTTTCACCTATTTCTAATGAAATCTCAATTCTTTTATAACAAAATTAATACATTTTGAGCTTTCATTCGAGTAAAATGCTTATCTTATGAATGCTTTTTACGCCTTTGTGGTTTAATGATTTGAGGATGGTGTTCATTTTTAATCCCCAACAAAAAAATGGGTGTGTTATAAGTTTGACGTGTCTGTGTGTGTACCTATGTTTGTCTGTGGTACTATAACTTTTTAACGGGTGGATCAATTACGATGCGAACTTAAGTTCGAAAATTTGGGAAGGAATTTGCAAAGTGGTCTGCGATTTGTTTAAGTGCTAGTTTATAACGGAATAACCGTTCGACTGCGAGGAAACTAAGAATTTTAACTTTTCCCATACAAACTGAACGGGTGGAACGAAGTTCGCCGGAATAGCTACTAATATGATAGCATTAAGACTGCGAAAGACTATCTGTTTGTCTTATACGGTTTAATGGCTTAACAGATGGCAGATTTAATGATTTTTTTTAAAGTCGGTCACCATAGTGCTACGAAAGTTTGTGAGGAAATCTATCATAAGCTGACAAGACGCGGACTTACAGCTAGTCGGCAATAATTTGACAAAAACAGATACAAAAATATTTATTATTTTTTATATTAATACACTTGTACGGTTTGACTATATTTTTATCAATAATTATAAAATAACAAAATTAGCCAACCGCTTTCACTTCAAGAGCATCTTTAGGAAAAAAATAAATGGAAACAAATTATTTAGAAAATAATAGAAAAAGAAAAGTTTGGCAGTAAACATCGGTAAGTACTTTGTATTCTTAGGTCGGTACTTGTGAAAAATTCTTTTAAAGGAAAACAAGATCAATGTATCAATCAATCAATCAATAGTATGCTAAAAGAAAACGTATCCCTTACATAAGATAATTCTAAACGTTTACAAGTATTACCAATAAATTCATCAAAGGCAGCTGCATAAAAACGACCAATTTTAAAATGAACGTAAAATATCTCTTCTTTTATTTAACCTACTTGGATGAATATTACATAAATTTAATCTCTGACTTTTGCTCTTTTTTAATTATTTCTTATAATAATATCAACAACAAATCTGTTACCTCAAACATAAGATCTTATTTCTATCTAAGATATGAAATATTATAAAAAATTGATTCTATACATCATTGTCGAATCATGTTTGTGGCAGGAATCCGTAGTATATCAAAGCGGATAAATGGTACGGTTTATCCGAGAAATGTTCCGGTCGATGCGCTTCGCAGTACCGAATCACTTGTATTACGAAACTGTGTATACTTTTGTGACATTTGTGACATTTCAGAACTATTTTTCATAAGCAATAACATTTGCATTAACATTACGTACTCAGTATCTAGACTAGATAGATATCTGAATACTATACTATTTATATATACAAACATTATTATTTGTATTTTCAGGTCATCTGGACATCTGTCTGGCTAATTAGGTATATTGAGCAAAATGGATATATCTGTCATTGACGCTATATGGTAGAGTATTGAGCAGCAGCTCACCGAGTCTATAGTAGTTTTCTATCTACCTAGTGCTCGCCAATGTCATGTTCCGTACTACATGAGAGGGTATCTGATACATTTGTATATATTTTCTAAGATCCTGACCGTAAGACATAGACGCGTCAGTGACATCCATGAGCTATGGTTGTCCCTTCCATCAGAAGAGCTGCCTGTCAAAATCATGACCATTATTAGGAGCTAGTCCGATGATAAGGTCTCACTTCAGCTATCACTTTAGCTATTCTTGCCACCAAAGCGTCCACGGTCACCGATATGGCGTTACAGTGAAAAGGGTAGCCGATCAAACCGTTGCAAGACTGTAACGCATCAGAAACATCTTAAGTATTTCGCCATCAGGGATTCATCAACTTGGTTATTTCCTGTTTTATTAAACTACTAAACGTAAGCAACTTTCCATGAGTAAGTTAATGTCTAACCCACAATAAACAAAGCTTAAGCTGCACTAAATTCAAGTTATATAATATTCCATTTTGTGAGATATTATTTATTCTAGCGATAAACGCTGCGACGAATAGTTTGTTAATAATTTTATGCACCTGTAAGCTGTTGCTAATGAACAATTCAAATTTCCCAGCTATAATTTCACATGACATTATTGCATAAATTTTCAGCGAATAAAACTTATCAAAAATCATCTTTTTTGAACAATCTAAATAAGCAATATTATTTAATGAATTCATTAAAATCGCTAAATTATTAACCTGGTGCTGAAATCTTTCATATCCATTGGATAACTTTACCATCCAGCTTATCCTGCAGGCAGCACTAACGCTGTTGAAATCATACATGTACTTGTCGGAAGTTACAGAGATCATGAGTATGATTGGCGTAGCGGTAGGTGCTCTTGCAAGCGACGTGTTTGTCTATTCGTGTATTACTGGAAGGCATAAATATAGTTGAGATATTGTTGTCATTAGTCAAGTCGGCAAAGCATGTGAAGTAACAGGTGGCTCATTAGTGGGTGGTTGCAGCGGCGGTTCGGGTCGCTGACGTTCCGTCTTGTGCAGGTGCTTTCCGGGCACGGATGCTTCGGGAAGTATCTGCACAAGATCGCGAGACGGGAGGCGACCCCCGCCTGCCACGAGTGCGGGGCGCCAGAAGATACGGCGTCCCACACGCTGGGAGAGTGCGTCGCCTTTGAGCAACAGCGGCGTACTCTCTCAGCGATCGTAGGAGAGGACCTCTCGCTGCCGAGCGTAGTCAATGCCATGCTCGGTAGCGACAGGTCCTGGCAGGCGGTGGTCTCCTTTTGCGAAGACGTAATGACGCAAAAGGAGACCGCGGAGCGGGCCCGGGAGGATGATCCCAACTCAGGCCCGCTCCGGCGCAGGCGGACCGGGGGCGCGAGAAGGCGGTTCCTCCGCCTTCAAAGTGCTTCCGATACGGGGCTGCCGGGGGGAGTCGGGGGACTTCCTCTGGCCAGCACGGCCTCGCACGCCTGGGGGGCGACTCCAATGGCCGGAATCGCTCCTCTTTCAGCGCGGGAGGAGGCCCGGTGAGGACCGGGCCGTAGCCGCGGAGCGAGATGGTGAATGCCAACGCGGCCCCATCTCGCTCCTTGCCGGGCGGCAGGAAGGTCATCCTGTGGTTTTTAGTCGGTTCGAGTCCGACATAACCCGCTGCTCTCCCCCGAGAGCGGTGAGTATCCGGGGGGATTTTCCACACGTTAAAAAAAAAAAGGTGGCTCATTAGTGATTGACGCGTTCCTACTTCCTATTGGTCCGCTTGAAGCTGTTGTGACATACATGCCTTGTGTGCGACTCAAAATTTTGGACCGCTGTCTAGTATGGAGGTCGCTTTTCGTCATAGAACAATGTAAAAGTTCTGTTGGTTTGTAATTGTTAATTCAAGAATTAGCTAAGGGCCCGGGTTGTGGTCCACCTGGTGGGTGCATTATTTGGTAGGCATTCACGCTGAGGGATCGGGTGGAGCCCCCTATTTCCCCTTCGTGGGTTTTGCGTATGCACGCATACCGTGACGGATGTATGTATTGTCCTAGTAGTGTCTTGTTAAACGTTTAACAACAGTTGGGCATACACTTTAGTTGTTTATACGAGAATATGCTAGTAGTAGTATCTTCACGTCCATATCCCCGAGGAGATAGGCAGATGCACAACCAGGGCACTCACGACTAGCCGAGTCTTTCTCTACTCGACTAGAGAGTATAGTAATGTTCTCATAATAAAGTGTTTAATGAGTATAAAGTGATTGACTGTTGTATTGTTTATTGTTATGATGAGTTTTAGCATATGGTTTTAAGGAGTCACTAGATCAGGCTGCGACTTGGTTTAATGTTTCATAATTGTTTGCTACAGGAGCTGTTCTTTATAGCCAACGCTCACATGCTGCGAGCTCTTGGGCTACCAGCCTGGTTGCTTCTGTTCGGCCTGTATATGTGTGGACTCTTTTTCAATATACTGTTTAATTTTTTTTATTTGCTGAGCTATTAATCTGAGACTGAAAATGAGAAAACCAAACCGGGACACAGCAGTTCAGTTCAGACCACTTACGCTATGTCGACAAGAATGCTTAAAATAAAAGATAAGCATATACAAGATGTTCTCTGGTTGACAATATATTTACTATCTATGGTGTCTATAATCAAAATTTACATTCACAATTCTTTCTTTTTGAAGTGAAAACTTCTTTAGCGGCGTTGCTCACTTTTTTGGGAATGGGTAAAAACTTCTAAACTCGCGTTAGGAAACTTGACCTGATTCGTGATGCAGCGCAGGGCGCTTGCGCGAATGTTAGTTTTTTCATGTTTGTACGTTAGCCGAATGAATATTGTATTCTACCACATAAATGATAGTACTTTCATATTGATAATTAAAGCAATTTGTGCAAAATTATTCTCTATTTTTATTATTATTATTCTCTAACCATTCCAAACTATCAAAAATGTACAACGTTAAAATTCAAGTTTTTTTTTATTTGGGAGATCATCGAGATATATCACCTTATATTAAGAGAAGGTTATGAATCTGCTCGAGTAGTGTATTTTAGTTACTTCGTAGTTTAATGTACTATGTGATTCTGTTTTGTGGAAATTCTGCGGGTGTTACACTATGTTTATAATTTTAAAAAGAGCTGCTAGAACTATTTACAATCTTAATACCAGGGAAAATTAGAGGAAAATTCAAATAAATTAATATTTTATTGTAAGTTCTCAATTTAATTAGGACAATCTAATGTACGTTAGAAGGAAAATTAACATGATTAAAATAATGCAATGCCCACGATCAAAATACTTCGGGAAGTAAAACTGATATTAATTATGTGAGAGGTCAGTAAATGAGTACACGGTTCTCCAAATGGTAAGAGGTAACCGTGGCCTATAGACACCATAGAAGTTGCAGGTGCATCACTGTCCCGAGACTAGGATAAAAGGCCTAATGTGCAAGTCTACCGGCTACCTTACCCTTTATACCACAACATAACACTCATGTCAGCAGGAATAAATAAGGCGGTGAATCCCTACCCGAGCAAGTCGCTGCACAGCACTCTACCACCAGTAGTCTTGTGGGTGTCCTTTGTTTTTTACTTGTGTTCGACCCTTACGAGCTGCTTCGCAGAGAGTTCGCGTGGTCTATTCTATTCAGCAAACCCGGATCAATACGGGGAAAGATAAGTAAACTTTACCACATACTTCTGTAGTATTTATTACGGAAAACCAATACACTATTAGAAACTTCGTTCCAAACAAACCGCTTACACATAAAAGATTAAGTAATTGGGTAGAAAAAACAGAAACTAATCTCGTAGAAGATTGAAAAGAAAATTTCTACAAAGGAATCGAGACTTATTTTGGCCATTGAATATCTTTTTATTTTTACATTGAGAGCCTACGGATGCTTTTTAGCTGAAAGGCAGACGTAATCTTTTATGAGCTAATGAATACATTGCCTACATTTGAGTATTTCAAAAATAACATTTCACATTAAAAAGAATTTACTTTAGGAGTTCCCTGAAGATCTGTTTTAATAAATAATGGCTTTGTACAATAAATTTCAACTATAGAATGACGAAGCCTTAGTAACCAATAAAGTACATAAAATGAATTATAGATCGGAAATGGAAACATAAGCATATTTTTACTTCTTTCAGATTCAGGTTGGGTTTTTTGCTATCTCCGTTTACTCAGACAGTACCAATTCTTTACGATTGAGAAAACAAACATTTTTGTTTGACGTCAACTTCAATGAGATTTGGATGAATTTTGCTAGTTACTATCTTTCTATATCTTAATATATATTTCTTATGTTCGTGTGTTTGTCACTGAGCTCATCCTAAACGAATGGACCGATTTTAATTAATTTTCTTGCGTGTGGTCAAGGGAATTCGAGAATAGTTTAGATTCAGATTTAGTCTCCTGGAAAATGTTTCCTGGAAATTAATTCTATTTTTAATAATAAGTAGTTGTTGATTTTGGAATGTTACACATTGAATCCAACAGACTGCGCTACCGTCGCAGTGGGCAGTTGATAGTTAACAGTTGGCGTTGCGATCAAATTAAGAGAAATATTTGACAAAGCTGCTATTGCCACATTCCATGGCTAATATTATGTGTACAAGACAAAGTCTGTCGAGTCCGCTAGTATAGTAGTAATTCTTAGGTAACAAAAACTACAAACACTGACTGAAAGAATGTTTAGTCTTTATGTAATTGGTGACAATACACCCTGACTTTTTAATCACCATCCAAATTTTAATATGTTGAACTTAAGTGAAAATAATTAAATACGTGTTTTTTCTTTTAGTATCCCTCAATACTAAAATATTCAGATATGACATCGCAAAGTCATCTACAAAGTACCGTACCTACGCGCTGAGTGCTCTGACATGCTAGATAGCTACCTGCTAGATACCTATTTTTTTTTTCATAAATGGACTTATTTATAGCTACTTAATGCCTAGAAAAAATTTGGATGGTGATAATGAAATTTGGTGTATAATTAATGAAATCAAAGTCTGTTTTTGCAGTTTTTCTGGGTTTAAATTATACATGAATTCCCCTAGGTAGAGAGATGTGTCTCTGAGAAAGAGATGCTTAAAAAAATTTGATATTTACGATGTAGAGACGAGAAAGAAAAATAATATAGCCGTATCCAAAACTTGTCCCCATAACATTAGTTAATCCTTTTTGGATCAATGTATACATTACTACAATAAGCTACCCGTGGTATTAGAGATCTAGAGAAACCGCCTCGTTGGGCGAGTGGCTAGCATACACACCTACCTAGTTGTGGTGAGCGTTTAAATTTCTTAATTTCCGGGTCTGGGTGTTAATACAATTATTATGGTACATTTTTAAGTATTTCCCTGTATTAGAATCGTTGACTAACACCCGTAACACAAGTCACAAGCATATAATTTGCTAACTTTGGGGTTAGATTCAATTTGTGTATTTTTCCCAGGAATAGTTGTTTATCTATTTTCAATAAGTTTAAAAAATGTATAATAGCAAAATTATGTAAGAAAGACTTTCTCCAGCGGAATAGGGATTGGCAATAAACTTTCAATTTCTGTAAAGTTGCATATAGTAAATTATTTTTTGAAAAATAACGCCATAAAGAAGTTTCACTTCTTCACTTCTTACGAGTGTACGCTAGTACACGCACACATTTTTTTAACAGCTGGCCTATGTAGTTTTCACCAACACTGGCCGTTATTTAAAAATATATAGGTATGTAGTAAGTTTAGTTCCTTCTGAATTTTGAAATGTAGAGCAAAAATTGATTCATGAGACACTCCAGTGCAGTCCAGTGTAATCTGTGAGACAGTCTGTTTGAGATCTTACTACAGCACATACTACAGTCTGCTTCACATTCTGCATATTTTCTGCTACAGAGCCTGCTGGTCAAAATTCTAATTCTATAAGATGACGGAACGTCCTACTATGACTGCTGCTAGCTAACTTGTGCCTGCCGCTCGGGTCGTGGGAGGACCCTAGACCGACGGTGGCTAACCGCC
>NJDD01000163.1:301096-314982 GCA_002245505.1 Calephelis nemesis
ATTTCGATTGAATATGGTCAGTTTATTGTTGTCTCGAAGTAAAAGAAAATACTTGGTAAAAGATGTTTGTTTACATAATTTATAGCTTCTCATGACGGGTGCTTTACATATAAAGACGAAGGATTAAATATTTCAAGTATAATTTTAATACATGAGTGGGTATTGTCCAATTGCATTTATAAAATATGCACTTCTATTTTTATCGTCGACTAGATTTTTTATGATATTGGAAGGCAAACAAGCAGATGGAGTTCCTGATGCAGATGGTCTATTATGCGAAGGTGTCCGGACCAACAAGGGGATTTTTTTAATAGTTTGGTATTAGTCAGAACTACGTACCCATTTGCTTTTATTTTTTCATTTCGTCAAATGACCTTTATTTATAAAAACTTACTATAAGTTTGCACGAATATACATATAAAAGGTTTTTGTAAGTTACTACCAACTTATACCCGCACCTTAGCCCTTCCAGAACTCTCTAACTTGAATAAAAAGCTTAATATTATTATTTATCCTGTTCTTTTTTGGTTCAAAAGTATTACTCACACCAAATTTCACAACCTAACTTCATTATATTTAATTAACTAGAACATTCTATTTGGATACGTAAACATTATTAACGATTCAAAATTAATTAACTGTAGGACAGGAATTACAGATTATATCAGACTCAGCCCCCAAACTAAATGTCAATAAACAATTTGCCTTCGCGTTATCTTCCGTTCTATAACTCAAAACACACCGAGTTCCCTAAGCGTCTGTATGTTACTTAAACATACTACTAACCGGTATCCTGTGTCATGTGTGTCTTCAAATTAATCCTATTAATATTATAAATGCGAAAGTTTGTATGTATGGATGTATGGATGTATGGATGTATGGATGTTTGTTACTCTTTCACGCAAAAACAACAAAGCCGATTATGATGAAATTTGGTATGTAGGTAGCTGAAGACTCAGAATAACATATAGGCTACTTTTTATCCCGGAGTTCCCGCGGGATTGGGACTTACGCGGGTGAAACCGCGGGGCGCAGCTAGTTAAAAATAATGTTACTTACAAAGTGACAAATCTTTTAGTTTTAGATAATGAAAAATAGCTATAAATCATTATTGGCCAATTCGAGTTGCATAGATTTAAACATTATGTTTCCAGGGTTATTTCTATAGCCTTTGTTTTTCACAACTGTAACAATCATTAATTATACGGAGACAGAGGATATCTACCTTAATTACTTTTTAAGAAGTTTCAATGAAAATTTGAATTAAGTTACTTTAATGTATGTTCTACAAATGGAATATTTTGTCTTATTTTAGAAAGTATATTTACGCCCCCCAGTTAGTTTGGCACTGGAAAAGTGTACCCATGACTAATCAATGACTAGTCCCACAATGTGATAGGTTTTTTTTATGATATTGGAAGGCAACAAGCAGACGGATTTCCTGATGGTAAGAAATTTCCGCCGCCTAGAGACACCAAAGGTGGTAATGGTGCGTTGCCTACCTCAGACCGGGATGTTAGGCCTTGAGCAAAAGTAAGTTTACCGGCTACCTTACCCTCCGAGCTACAGCTTACATCATGACGCTATGGCGGCAGGAATAGGTAAGGCGGTGGTACCAATCCGGGTGAGTCGCTGCGAAACTCTACCACCTAGTCAGGTGTCACTGTGTTAGTGACAGTAAGCCTTTTACACCTATACTAAACCTAAGCCAACCGGACACTCAGCCAATCCTGTGCAACATTATTTTTATTAAAAAACACATTTTTTATGTTTCCCGATCCTGATAACATCTAATGAAGTCAAGTCCCACATCGGACCAATTTAGATGATACAGGCAAGTCCCCATTTAATGTGGCCCATCCTTCATATGATTAAAAGTAAATTATATATAGGTATCATAATTGAAAACCCGAAATCCGTTAGACGCAGAACTGAGTCGCCGATTATATCAGAATCAGTCCCCAAACTAAATACCAATAAACAATTTGTCCCCGCGTTATCTCCCAGACTATAACTCAAACAAACAGAGCTCCCGAACCGTATGTGCGTTGCCGAGACATAATTATTGGTGTCGTGTATCTCACAAGTACTGTTTGTTTCTAAATCTCAAACGAAACTTTGCTTGTATAATAATATCTATATTGGTACAGACGCATGCGTAAATTGTGTGTTGGTTTTGAAGAAATATTTGTACTTCTGCTGATATACTTGTTCACACTATAGGGCACCATAGGGCATATTCTGCTGGTTCGGTCATGTGGATGGAATGACAGATGAAAGATTGACAAAGCAGATATACAATGAGAATCTGGATGGATGTAGTAGGTATCCGGGGAGACTGAGGTTGACGTTCCACGTTCAGATCACTTGGATATTATCTGAGGGTAGGGTCAAGAGTCTCAGACGGCGTGTTTGTATAAAAAGGGTAATGAAAGTGAAGGAAGCCAGACAGGTTTGTCAGGATCGTGAGGTCTGTCACTCGATACTCTCTGCCTAGCCCGTGTGTGAAGATATGTATGTATGTATACTTGTTGACAAATATGAATCTCTATTTTCCTTGGTTATAACAGCTGAAAAAAATTTGAAACTAATTCTTAATGTGTTCTTTAATGTCGAGAGAAAGTTCAATCTGAAGGGAATATTTAGTAAGGAAATTTAAGACAAAATACTGATCAATTTTAAAGTAATACGAAACTGTCAGCCTACCATTATTATTTATTAACATTCAATTTCGATAGGTTAGTCTAACAGGGTAGTAAATAATTTAACAGTTTTATGGAATAGTAAAAATCACCATAATCTTATTAGTTAACTAATGATCCATATCAGTACACAGTATCGGGATACTGATATCATAGAAAAACTTTTTTAATTTATTAAATGTTGGACAAGTCTTTGATATGTCCGGGAAGTTTATTGCATAAATGCAAAAGCACGTCTTTCTATTTGTCTCTCTATTACAGTAAGACAAATGTCTAAACTTGTGGTCTCTACGACTCTAATTTATTTTCAGAAATGGGGTTTTCGATACGACTTTAATGGGTAACGAGATTTTGTATAAAATATATTGTACGTTCACGAAATCACGAGTGAACAGCTGGTTATTTTTATAAAATGTCAGACATCATTTAAATATTGTGTAGTTACATGCTATGCCGTGCATATTTGTCTTTTACATCAAAAATAATGTAACTAATTCCAGATTACAATATTATTATTTAAGTTTAATTGACCTTGAGTTGATAATTATGTAATATACTCGTATTTACTTAGTAACCTATAATATACGTCTAGGTAGTTAGTCTGCTATTTTAAAAGATAATATAGATTGTGAATAAAATTCAATATATTTAAAAATGTGTATAATATTTCAACCAATTAAAGAAACAATTAATAAATAAAAAACAGCAATTTTCGGTCTTACTAATTAAAGGTCGCCTCTGTGATCGAGCGGTCCGGGTGTTGGACTTGACTGCATGAAGTCTCGGGTTCGAGTCCCGGGTCGGCCAACAAAAAGGAAATTGGATTTTTCCAATTTTCTAATTAAAAAAAATGTTGGTCGGGATTGGAAACGTGCCCGGTTGGCGATAGGCTTGCCACCCACCACATTATGGGACTTAGTATCTTCGGCTAGTCGTGGGTGCCCTGGTTGTGCCTCTGCCTACCTCTTGGGGTATATGGGCGTAAAGATACTTTTTTTTACTAATTAAAGTTGTTATATACACAACTGATAAATGTTAACTTAATGTTACAATACAAGTATCAGACATTTACTAACAGTTGCCTTGGTGTCCACAGCTCAGGAAGTGGTAGGCGTACCCACGCCTTCCTGAGCAGATTTTAATTAAATACATCCTATGTTACTGACATACATTTATTTGCAGAAAATTACAAAACTATTAAACTGTAACAACATATTATCCTACATTGTCTTTTGTTTTTATTTTGGCAATTAAACTTATTTACGACCGAGCGAGCAAAGTGGGTGAAGTGTTCAGTTGGGGTTGATGTTGTATGTTTGCGTGTTTGTTCGACTATAATTGAAGTAGTTTCTATCCAATGGTAAATGTAAATGGTCTATGAAATACATTTGGTAGAATCCAAGTTAAAATTAAGCAGAAAAGACACATTACTTCGCTGTATACAAAAAACTAACAAAGACCAGTCAGATGTCAATATAACTAAACAGTATTTCTTTTCGCAAGAAGCAATTCTATTAACTTATGTTATAAGTTGAAAAAGAAAGTAATAAGAACGTAAGTAATAAAGTAATAACTTGAAAATAGAACTTTTGTGTAGACTAGTACAACACGTCTCTATGATAAAAGACGCTTTTGATATTTTAAGACGCTATAGCGCCCTGAGAGTATCTGCCATGTGGCAACTAATATCTACGTAATACATTTATTAGTCGTACGTGTTTGTTACGACAATGGAGTGTCTATACATCTTATTTCTTTGTTATCATATTACTTGGGTTAATTATTTATTTATAGAAGCCTTCGCTGGTCCGTCAACCCGAAATCTGTTCCGGGAACGTAGAACAGTATAGGACTGTACCATCCTATACTGTTCTACGTTTGCATAGAAATAGATACAAACGAGTTTTATTTAAATATATACATATCTTCACGCCAGGTTCCTCTGCAAGGATGATGATATTGACTGCAAAATATCATCATCCCTGCCGACTTCCCCGGCTTCCTCCATAGTACCATCAATACTTGCTTTCTATCCCACTTTTTCTCGGGTCTCACTGTTACTAATGCGGCCAGCGAGCATTACAATACAGATTTTAAATGAAGCTTTTATTTCTACATTTATCCTACTCTCATGTTTTTTCTGATGTACCCAATTTTCGCTTTCATACCTAAATTATGCAAAGCGAGCCTAGCACCTCGATTGAAAACCTTGCTTTGAAATAGCTTACCCAGCGCTCCATTCACACTTTTCCCTGCATTTTCTCCTTTCTTCATCCAAGGTGTACCTTCCTTCCTTGCTAAAAGCATAACCAATATATTATACAGTTTCAATCAATCAATCATTTATTGCTCCATATGTCACAAAAAAGGTATTACATATTATTACCAATAGTTGTTTGAAGGACATTTATGTACCCTCTTAGGGTGTTGCAAATTGAAGCGGATCGATCTATTTTAGATTTGACTTTTAAAATTATCCAATAAGTAATCGTTTACAGTGTACTAACTTTTTTATATCAAGAATTTCTTTAATTTTTTTGAAAACCTTAAGTCATTCATCTCTGATTTTATTTCATTGGGTAGTTTATTATAAGTCTTTATTGTCATAACATAAGGTTCGGATACTAGTACTAATATCTAATCTGTGGTCCAGAACTATGTATTTTTAATTTTGACGGGGGTAATTCTAAATTATGTTTAAATATGTTTCTAACTTTGAACCGTCAAGGATTGTCTGCTTGCTTTTTAAATAAATTTGAAGATCTTCTGACAAAATATGTACAAGCTTGAAATATATTTAATGAAGGCAAAGTTAAAATTTTAAGATTTTTGAAATAGAGTTTCAGACTCTTGGATGTTTGCTAGGGTACGTACACATTTTTTTGGGAGATGAATATATCTTGTGCATTTACACTATTTCCCCAAAGTAAAATACCGTACGTGAGCCATGAATTAGCATATGCGTAATAGACAGACACAGCAATTTGGAGATCGGTAACCCAACGTAATTCCCATAGACCATATAAAAAACAAGATGTTTTTGTTTTAATTTTATTGTAATGAGTTTTCCAATTTAAGTTAGAGTCGATATTTAATCCTAATAATGAAAATGTGTCAACGCATTCAATCTTGTTATTATTATAAATAAAGTTTAATTCAAGGGGATTTTTTTGGTAGGGCCTAAATTGCATTATTTTTGTTTTAGAAAAATATCATTCACTTATCCCATGTTACTTAAATGATTTGTTTAGATCTTTAAGCTGTATGATATTACCAATTAAAAAAGTTATAAAGGTGTTGAGATATTTGTACTTTTTCGCTACACTGAAATAATATGGAAGTGGTAATAGCCGGTTGCCAATCCGAGCCTGGAGCCGATATGATACCCTCCAGATCGATTAAAGACGGTATGACAATGAATAGAAAATCAACTAAGTTTTAATGCCTAAGCCAATCATGACGAAATTAAGGGTGAGTATATTGAACGTCATCAATAAGGTTCCGAGTAGACGACTGAATAATTTCAAAACTCAAATAAGTCTATGTTTTAATCTTGGTGGGAAATTGAAACTTTTACAGTTATAGATGCACAATTTGCATGATGCAAGATGAAAAATTGCATGTTGCATGCAATTGCATTGCATCACGCTTTCTATCTAAGTTTTATGCTCGGCTCTAGTTAATTTCAATACCAATTTTTTGATTCTATTATTAATTGCTATATAACCATCTAAATTAGGCTAAAATATAGAGTCGTACTTAACATCAAAGATAGTAATAGAACTGTTAGAATATAATATTCAACATAAATTTATTCAAAATGATTCTCCGCTCCTCCAGTCGTAACAGTAAAAATTTTCATAAAAGTAAATTGCCTTTTAAGAATTGAGTTACCTAAAATACTTAATAAAATTTCCTAAAATTATTTAGAATGAAATATTGATATTAATAAAATGGTAATGTTTTCCCAAAACAAATATACTTATTTAAATTTATTTGAAAAAAAGAATATACCTAGAAAGATTTAAATTGATACAAAGACAAAGGAAAAAGACATTCTCAACTTTATTAGACAAAATAAGTTTAAATTCAACACATGTTTAAATGCCAAAAAAAACAGTAAATAACAATTAAAAAATGTAGTAGCTTACTTTGTTAGTGATAAAACTTTACGAGTTCATTCAACTCATAAATCAAAATCTAAAGAAAGTATCTAAAGGCAAAGTAAGCTTCAAAAACACGACACACTTTTAAAATTCAAGCCTTTTTTAGGTGGATGCGAGGCGTCTTGACGCAGGACATGATTAGCGTTCCATTCTTGGCTCGCAGCTCGTCTCGACCTGCTTTGTCCCGGCGAGCATTCATCCAACTTCTTAGAACCGGAGATGAATCCCGTCTTAAACACATCCGCATAGAGGGGTTCATTAAAAAAGAGTAAGATGGCGCGACGAAACTTTTCATACGAAAACGGTTTTCAAATTCAATTTAAAAAGCACCTTTTGCTTTAAACACATTTAATGCTTTCTTTAAAGAAATTAAAGTGAGGCTAGAACACTGTTTGTGTTGTTAGGATATTTGTACAATTTAAAGGCAACAATATTGTTATTTTAATTTAATGAAGCGTTATAATTATTTTTTTATAGATTTAGTACACATGCTGACAAACACCAAACATCAGACTTGTAAATGCCAGAAACGATTGTAAGTCTTCAGAATCAGAATCAGAATTACTTTCGATTGTTATACTTTTATCATAAAAAATGCATTTGTGACGTGACTATTTAATACATAAATCTATCCAAGGATCTAACACCGCTGGGGCTCTGGAAGTATGCGAAAGCGTTCCCGCAGCTTCTATACCTGGCGAATGGGAGGTCACGGGTTTAAGACGGTAAGAGTCCGACATAACTCGTCACTTCCCTCCCAGGATCTCCCTACAAAAAAAAAAAAAGATGATTCTAAAATTTTATCAAATTCTTTTCAAGAACTACCAGAACATTGAATGCCAGATAAAACTCATCAAATTCTTCCGTTTAACTTCCTCTAAATACATAGTGTTATATCAGCTTCGTTTGCAGAACAAGACCTTCGCTGCGCCATTTCCACACCATGGTCATCATTATGCGATCACTAGCTTTAAACGATCCACTCCGATGGCATTACCGACTAAGCGATTCCTGCCGACGTATTAGTTATCTTTAAAATTACGGTGTTTCCTTCAGCATGTCAAGAGTGTAACTAATACATTTAAAAAAAAATTGATAAATCCAGTACGAGTTTTCTAAAGATAAGTACGCAATAAGTCCCCTTTTATCCAGGAAATCACATTCTACAAGTATATGGCTAGGATACGTTTTAAAGTGCCTTATAAAGTTGTATTGTGAGTTGAAAATGGCCGATTGTCTGCCGTCGGCATTGTTGTCAATATGACGAAATTGTCCAGACGATATTAAATTCTCTCCATAGGGGCACCTTTAGTGCTTGCAGAATCCTTACAGAATATGGATTATTTACTCGACTATCTAAAAGGAATGACCTTTTGAGGATTTGTTTAGATCGTTGCTATTATTATTTTTATGTATCTAAACAATAAAATATAACCTATGGTAAATGGTCTGTTTCGAAATTAATTATATAATTAATTATTATTATGGCTTTGGATCGTATAGAGATTTTTTCGCCATTTTATCAAAACTTAATACATATGCATATACAATTTATAGTTTCCATTGTAGGCACATTATGAAAATCCGTTATTCAATAAGCGTCACTTCTACAGTTTTGTGGTTTATTTTACCACTTAAGGCATCTGCAAGCCCCATCGTCAATTAAGGAAACATAGCTTTATATCTTAATATTATTTTAGTATTACTTTTATACATTTTATTTCAATAGTCTTACAACGCCAAACTGAAGTGTGAATAGTAAGCTTTTGGCAATTTAATTTAACGGTTATTTAACCCCCAATGACGCTATGATAAAATAGTAGGTTAAGGTATGGCGGTGACATTTACAAGATAATGTAAAATTCTGTCATTTACTAACAGTTACGATGTACTCATCAAATTGATATATACTTCTTACGATCTGGGTACGAGGTACGAAATATATTTATTTTTCCAAAGAAATCTTTTGTCATCAGTGCCCTGTACTTAGTCAGCCCATTTATCTAAGCATTTTAATAAGATTTGTACTTTCCACAATTTAAATAATTTTATCCTTTTTTTATTACATATAATGTAACTGGATTTCCCAATTGATAAGAAAATAGGTATCCACTCTGTCATGTTTTATTTACAAGTAACATTTTCGAAAGTATTCAAATCCAAAATTATTAAAATAACTACATCTCAATTGTAAAATCCTATTAATGCTGTAAGAAAAGAACCGGTTTGCTTAGCATTATAATTCAATTCAATGTCTTTATTTCGTAGGTACATTCGTTACACTTGAAATACGTCAACAGTTAAAATACATTATAATAGTTTTTCACAAGCACAAACAATACCTACTTACAAAAAATTTTACAACCTTTAAAAACACTACAATTAAATAAATTTTAGAAATGTTAACAAATAAATATAAAAATTATAGACCAAATTATTCATTGTATCAAAACCGACTCTCACAAAAACTTTTATCCTTTTTAATTAATATGAGCCAGTTTTTGCAGATTTTTCTTTGATAATGACAGAAGTGATCAATCTTCACACACGACTTTCACCAAAATGATTACGAGAATGACTCTCTGAAATGCTAAAATTGGAGTCTAATAAAAATATTCATGCGAAGCTCAGATATTTAAGATCCATTTTCTAGCTCTAAGCGATTCCACTAAGTGGTGGTGCTAAAGGAAAATTGTTATAACCCTTATCTTGCCTGTTTTTAAAGAACATGCTTTGAAATATTTGTATCAACAAAATACTTGCTATTTTTTATACAAGAGGAGGCATACGAGCAAGTGGATCACCTGATGGAAAGTGATCACCACCGCCCACGGGCATCCGCAACACCAGGAGTGGTTCAAATGTGCAAGTTTTTATCAAAATCATGATTTCGTTTAAGTAAAGTTCCAACACATTCCAAACATTCCTATCATGCAGTCGTATCAAGTTTTTGTAGGTTATTCTCAGATTTTAATTATTTCGTATCTAGTTTTTCATTGGTATAAGATACGCATAATAAACGCGGAATAAGCAACTGGCTTGTCTGATAGTAAACCTCAATCGTCGTCCATGGATTACATAAATATTACTGGTGCGTCGCCAACTCATGGCTAGAATTTTAGATAACGTGTGTTAGTTTACTGGTTAGAATGAGTAGTTTAACTCGTCGTAACAGTGTAGTGGTCTGTGCCATTGAAATAAATAAATAAATATACACTGGACAAGTTACACAAATTAAATCTAACCCCAAAGTAAACACATTTTATGCTTGTGTTATGGGTTAGTCAACGACTCTAATACATAGAAATACTTAAATAGATACCAGAATAAATTTAATAAACACCCAGATTCGGAAATGCAGACATCTAAATGTTCATCACACAAATGTCTGCCCCGTTGGGAATCGGACCCGTGCCTCGCGAGTTCGCGATTTGATATCAGAATTAGTCTATCTCTATGTAGAGATGGAGAAAACTACGACAGAGTTAGATTTGCTATGATTTACGTGTATTAATAATAAACGGTAGACGTGGTACGCAAATTTATCTAGGGTTTAAGGTACAGTCTAAGACTGAAATTATGTTAAGATTTTTTTCTCTTAGTGTATTCATTGTTTTATATTTCATGCTCTTTATGTCACTCAATGTCAGTTGCGTTTTATTTCACCTCTTTCACTACGACATGTATTTCATTCTACAGGTTTTTTTTTATGTTATAGGAAGGCAAACAAGCAGACGGATTTCCTGATGGTAAGAAATTCACGCCGCCTAGAGACACCAAAGATGGTAATGGTGCGTTGCCAACCTGAGGTCAGGATGTTAGGCCTCGAGCAAAAGTAAGTTTACCGGCTACCTTACCCTCCGAACCGGAACACGTCATGACGTTATGGCGGCAGGAATAGGTAAGGCGGTGGTACCAATCCGGGCGAGTCGCTGCGAAACTCTACCACCTAGTCAGATGTCACGGTGTTAGTGATGATAAGCCTATGCTCGCCTTTTACGAGCTGCCTGGCAAGAAAGGCAGATGGTCTATTCTGCAAAGGAGCCCGGACCAACACAGGGAACAGGTGAAGTATATTTCTTTTAACTATAAAATAAATTTTATTATTTGTCTTCCACTCTCATTAAATATATTTATAACTTACTAAGGGCCGCTTGCACGTTTCTGGGTTAAGTATTTAACACAAAGATAGCTTTTATCATAGGACTAATTCAATACATGTTTGACAGTTTTACCCGATGTAAAACTTTACCCAGGAACGTGCAACTGGCCTTTATTGATTTAGTGTACAGTTATTCATTTCCATGACACACATTATAAAAGCGACAATTAAATAACCCTCGATGTCAAATAATAACCTCATTATTCGATATCGAGAGTAATCACAAGTTTCACGTCATTTTAAAATGTCACGCACTCTCGTGGCTATATTTTAATGGAGGTTTGACCAAACTATCCAGTTACAATTAACCTACAGAGAATTTAAAGTATGTTGTGAAATAATTACAAATTTACGCCAAAGTAACGTTCGATAGATACTCTCTCCTGGTACAATCGCTCTCACAGCTTAGTTAAACCGGGAATTAGCAAGTATTTAAGGACACTGCCTGTGTGCGTGTGTGTTTACATTATCTACTTTTAGAATGGAAACATGATGATGTATACGAGACGTAGATTCTATACTTCTTATCGTCGGAGCTTGGTGGAATTCCATTCTTGATGTAAAGCCCTGATGATGCTTGTATAGCGAAACCGGTTGGCTAAATTATAAAAAAAAAATAATAAAATATATTGTGGAAAGTACAAGTGTTTTTAAATAAATTACATCAATATACGAGACGTAATTAAATTACCACTGGGATAGAAATATCCTACCAAAACATATTAATAGTGCGTTATTTGTGGCTTTAAGGTTGACTTTGTACCCGCCAAGTTAAGCGGCTACCCGACTCTTATTAAAACTAATATCAAAGTTATTATGTTCATTACATTGTTAATAACCATCACTTTGCTCAATGTGCGGTTTTCACTATTTTTCTTAAGATAAAATAGACAAATAAGAGTTCAAAAAGGTTGGGGCTTATAAGCTTCGGAGAATCTTACCCAGTTTAATTATTTTTTGCCCTCAGACACAGCTAGTTATGTAGTAAGAAATTTTATAATACTACATGTAATATGAATTTTACATGATATATCGTCGGGTAATTGATTCGTCTTTATATTACTTTTTTTTAATATTAATATAAGTTTATGAGAACTGCTACAAACACCTAATTTGAAAGATAATTTAAATGTAGTCAAACCACAAAAAAATATTTTATTAAAGAACCATGTCTCCAAATTTAAGGGGTTTTCTTTATTTCATTATATATCCAACATGAAATCGCTACTTATTGGCACTGCTACTAATCGCTGGATATGCTATAAAATTTTACATTTTATATAACCTCCGACATTTTTTATATTATACAATGTAGCTTGGTTTTTAGCTACATTGTATAATATAAAAAATGTTGCTGTAGCTTGGTTTTTAGCTACATTGTATAATATAAAAAATGTCGGAGGTGATCTATGATCATCATTTCAAAGAAAAAATCCGCATCGCAAACAGTCCATACATTCAAAAGTTTTGATGCCACACGCACACATATAGAGATTTTAGAAATTTTAAAAGAAGTGTTACAGTGAATCTAACACCAATTGTTTAAACTTATTTCAGGCAAATGATATCTTTTCCCAATTAAAATTAAATTCCAGACTAATTTATCTCCAGTTGTGAAAATCTGATGAGAGTGAACGCTGACATAAGTGAAACCGGTTACTGGTTAGCCAACGCGTACCATAAAGTGTTAAATGAAGTGTGTGGTGGTTTAGTTACAGTACGGGGGTTCAAATTTAAGAGATTCAATATTAAGAAGTATCAACTAGGAAACAACTTGTACCTACAATTTTTATTTAATATTTTCCGTTATACATACAGATTAAACATCTGTAGAAAAGTCATATACAAAGTGTTTTCATATCAATAAACGTATTTTTTCAATTTCCATTTCTCATGATGTACGAAAATTTTAAAATAAGTTTAGTTAGCGAGCAGCAGAATTATCACCCGTGTTCACTGAACTTCTTGAGAATTTCTTTTATATTTGTTTAGTTTTTATACAGCAACATTACCGTCTAGACAGCCATGTTTTTACTTTGCGAGGTGAATTTAGTGGGTGAAATAATACTTACACATAGCCTTTGTTAGAATATAAAAGCGGTTGCCAGTGCTTTTGGGAATAGCATAAAAACTTACGATTATTTTATATATTTACAATCTGCTTAAAGAATAAGCACAAAACGAAAAAATAACAAAATACTGCAAAGCACTGTAATCTAACAAGAAGTAGATCAGTACCTGGGTTATGCTCAATTTAAAGAGTCTGATCTGTCCATACAAAAAAATTAGATTTTACAGATATTTGAGAACACATTTACATTTACGAGTATGTATAGTTGTGTGTTGTCGGCACGATTATTTATCTTGTACTTTGAAAAATGCTTCTAAAGATTAAAAACGTAGGAAACCTTAAGATTGACTAAATTGTGAAATAACGACGATGTTGTGCTTCCAGTGCATCAATGAAATTGTATTTCTTGGTTGTCCTTTTAGCAAGAATTAAAGGTAGGACGTAGAAAGAAAAAATGTGTGTACGAAATAGTGTGGATAATAGATATAAAAAGGGAAATGAATTAGAAGGAAGTAAGGCAGGTTTGCAAAGATCGTGACACTTGATACTCGATACTCTCTTCCTACATCGTAAGGAACTTGACGTGAAGACACATGTATATGTTTAAGTATATCTGTTATAATTTATGGAGAGTAAATTTATTTACGTAGAAAGTAAGTTCTATTTGTATATTTGCTCAATTATGATATGAGAAATGTTGATCCAACCATAAGGGATTTTGGTGGATTCGAAATCTGGTGAAAGAGTGTTAAGAAGATCTAAGTGGGAGTTGGAAAAAATAATTC
>NJDD01000163.1:334206-371778 GCA_002245505.1 Calephelis nemesis
TGTTGTTTGGGATAGGATATGTGCCCGATTGGCGATAGGCTTGCCACCTATCACATTGTGGAACTTAGTATCTTCGGCTAGTCGTGCGTGCCCTGGTTGTGCCTCTGCCTACCTCTTTAGGGATATGGGCGTGAAGATACTTAACACCTGAAAAAAAGGTAGAAAGATATACTTTTCTATTCCCTTCCCTTTGTCCTTTAACTTCAATTATTTCAAATAAAACTTAAAATTAGCATGGATATTGTAGTAATAAAAAAAAATATTGGCAACCCATTTAAATAAAAACAAATGACAACTAATGTTTGCAAACACATACAGGTTTAATTAAAAGTATGTGTATTGTGTGATTTCACTAAATGTTTACAATTAAAACCAAACATTTATTTGAGTGGTAATGGTCTGTGTGTCTACTTGCCTTTATCGCGAGGAGCTCGGCAGGAAGACGGATAGCCTCTCCATAAGAGCTCTGAGTAAAACGCTGTTAAACAACGATATTCTGTTTTATTGAACTCAGTTAATGACCGTGACATGCAGTTTTATGTTGGTATGGGTTAAACCCTTTTGAAAGCATCCAATATACGTCAGAAAGCATTTTTAGTCTAGTTCTATCTTAATAACTATGATGCTTTTATCCCGTTCGTATTGCTGTGCCTTTTTGTAAAAAAAATAAGGTTATTTGGAGGTCAATTTCGCATGTACTAATTAAAAAAATACCTGCCAGGCAGCTCGCAAAAGGCGAGCATAGGCTTACCGTCACTAACACCGTGACATCTGACTAGGTGGTAGAGTTTCGCAGCTGCTCGCCCTGATTGGTCCCTTACCTATTTCTACCGCCATAAAGTCACTGCTTGCCGTTGACGTGTTCCGGTTCGGAGGATAGGGTAGTCGGTAAACTTACTTTTGCTCGAGGACCAACATCCCGGTCTCAGTTTTGGCTACGCAACATACCACCTTTGGTGTCTCTAGGCGGCGTGAATTTCTTGCCACCAGGAAACCGTCTTCTTGTTTGCTGTCCAATATCATAAAAATAAAATAACAAAACCCAATAACAAGTGTGTCATTTAATTTAAAAATAATAATGTACGAGATTTCAAATGTAATAAATTAATTCCCAACACGGATGTCGATGTTGTCTTCTACAAATGAGTTTGCAGAAAACACATTACTAGACTATCCTCTAGGGGTTAAAAAACATATACAATGTTTGTGAAAAGGTCTACAAAATTGGGGTCAAAAGTACCGGGATGAAATACTGACGTAATCAACATGAGACAGGACCGTAAGGACCGCGGCTCTCCACACGTATCTGGGACATGCTTACTAAGGCTTTCCACAATACAAAGAACCTGCTTACTGACATATTTCTTGGATCGCTTTATTGATAAATGTTAAGTGGGATCGTGTCTTTAATTAGAAACCCCATGTCTTTAATTAAGGATGAAACAATAATGACAGAGCTCAGGCCATTGCCGACTCGAACTGAGGTGATTCTCATTATATTCCTTAGGGTTGTCTCTACACAAAAGGAGAACATTATCTACTTAATCTATTTATTCATGCGGGTATATTTGTCTACTCTTAGTCAATTTGCGTACTTTTAGGTACAAAAGAGATATTACCTTATCAGTAATTGAAACAATAAACATAAAACAGAGGTATATTTGTAGGCCATACACCACCTGGAACATACTTAAGCTTTTAGCCATACAAAATCATTGTTAGCGATACATTTTTTGAAATACGATATTCTGGCTGGTCTTCGCGTGAAGGGATGGAAATTTTACATTTTTTTTTGCTAATTGTATTATCTATATAAATTAAATTATCTCACAGGCCGCCAAAATTTGATTGTGTTTATTTATACTGTAAGTTGTATTACATATGTTGTATATATTATATTAAATTGTATATATTCTAATAAATAACGAAAATATATATTTTACGTATTTGTCAGTTGCTTAGGATAAGACAAATTCTGTCGGGTCAGCTAGTTGAAAAATGTATATTAATGGGTATCATGTCTTTAACCACAAATCCTTGGTCAGGGTCGAAAGTGTAAAAGTCAGGTTTGAAGTCTTTTCCAACTAGAATTGAGATAATTGTGATTAAAGTCTAACGGTATTGTGTCTAACGGTAGAGAAGATTCTAGACGAGATGTGAACCCTAGCAATTTAAGTCTGGACACGTAAATGTAAATCTCTGTACATATGTATATCTTTTTTTTATGACATTTTAAGGCAAACAAGCAGACGGATTTCCTGATGGTAAGAAATTCCCGCAGCCTAGAGACACCAAAGGTGGTAATGGTGCATTGCCAACCAGAGGCCGGGATGTTAGGCCCCGAACAAAAGTAAGTTTACCGGCTACCTTACCCTCCGAACCGGAACACTTCATGACGTTATGGCGGCAGGAATAGGTAAGGCAGTGGTACCAATCCGGGTGAGTCGCTGCGAAACTCTACCACCTAGTCAGATGTCACGGTGTTAGTGACGGCAAACCTATGCTCGCCGTTTACATGCTGCCTGGCACAGGAAGCCAGATGGTCTATTCTACAAAGGAGCCTGGACCAACTCGAGGAAAATATCTGCCGACTTGCTTTAGTTTTATTATTTCCCTATTGCTACTTTTCCTGCTACCAGTTAATCTTTTAAATTCCTTGGTGTCTATACACGTAATTATTAAAGACGGTTGTCAAGACTGTTGTAAAGACGCCATCCCACAAGTGTTACCTTGATGGAAAATTAATTTAAATCTTCTGATTGTTATTAATTAATTTGGATAAAATCTATGTTCCTGATGGATTCAAACCAATGTTTTATAACCAGTGTTTTCTTTCAACTATCTAGAACCTATATGATTGCAAGAAAATCGAAAATCAACTAGTAAACCTTTCAACCTAGGGTACATATGAGACGGCTCTGTTAATTAGATACTAAATTATACTAAAAAATTGAAACCCCGAAATATAAGAACCGTCCTGATCACGTTAACTTTCCAACCAAAAATTTCATCGATTCATTCCATCCGTTCAAAAGCATCATAGCTACGGATGGACACAGACACGTCGCACTTACAACATCTTTCTTTTTCATCTGATTTATATGAAATGCAAAGATTACGAAACATAATATTGTACTTTAAAACTATGACCAATCAGCAACATCCCATTTTATTCATCAGGTTCTTGTCATCAGATATATGAACAGATGTAATTAAAACTAATCTAATGAGTCCAAGCTTGATGGGCTTAACAGCACGCATTCCAGGTTAGGCCTCCTATCTTCGAGCTCCCTCAGACCAGCTCAGGTTCACCGAAATTCCTTAGCATTTTAACTGATAGGTCTTACATATGTTTCAAAATGAAATAAATAGGGCGTCTCCTTCCGTCCATCCAATTTTTCCATTCCATTCTATCCATTCCGATGCTTACAAATGTGCTGAAAATTAGCTGACGACTCTGCATACCTGGACAGATCTCTATGAACCATGTCGATCACGTAATCTTTTAGTAATAAAACCGCAACCGAAATCCTGAAGAGTTCACACACACAGATAAACTTTTAACACCACATTTTGCGTCGGGTGTTAAAAATATTTATTTCAGACAAAGCCGCAGGGTGTAACACATTGCCACCGCATATCTGACGTGCGCGATGGTACCGCTCTATTAAACGTAACCTACTTATTTTATGCTTAGACTACACGCATATGACGGTAAGTTTGCATGGAAGAGCCCACAAGCGCCACCATGAGTTAACTCCACCACCACCAACACTAGGCGACTAGGGATGGGCATCAGAACTCATTTTGAATTTTTGTCTATCCGTCTATGTGTTTTTCAACTGGTGAATAGCCGAATCTACTTAATCGATCAAGACGTTGTTTGGATGTCTGGTGTCTCTGTGTTTCATAAAGGCTGTCTACGCTACTTGAAAATCCCGTTTTCTTACGTTTGTAATTATCATAAACACGAGTATACTTTATATTGTACATTTTCAAGTTTACATACATCTGAAATTCAGCACTTGAACCTAGTTTTCTCTGTTCTTCTGTATAATAATTCCCTTGTTAATAAATTAATCTAAGGAATGAAAGGCATGATTTTTATAGAAAAGAAATGCGTTCTGATGTATTATGCCTTACTCAACGTAAAGCGGCATTGTACCTAACAGTTCTTCAGCGTTATGATAAGAGGACCCCATTGCCCGCTGGTCACTACTTCTTTATTTCACTATTGCTAAATGTAGGTATGTAGGTATCCAATAGTACTAAAGAATTGAAGAAAAAAAAGATTGATCAAGGGGTTTCAACCCCTTTTCTGCAAAACTTCGACAAGATTGGTACCACCACTGTATTCCTGTCTGTATACACTGTACACACTGTCTGTATACACTGTATTCCTGTCGCCGCAAAGTTTTTAGCTGCTACCTAATATTATATTCTTGTAGGGTCAGGAAGCCAGCAAATTCACATTTAAGAGGCTAATTCAAGTCGCAGAAAGTAAAAGTACCTACGTGACAATTTCATGAACACTAAAATGAACGCAAATAATTACATACGAAAGCTGGCAAACAATAAACATACAAATCCAAATGCAAACATTCATCTCCATTAAGTGGTCGTCAACTGTAAGCTTGAGCAAGCACTGACATGCTTATTTCCCATTATTATATTTGCTTGTAAGCGGCTGACCTCTGCCGGCCATTTGAGTGGATAGTTTACTCGCTGGCATGCAAGGACAAAGGACCAAATGCCATGCTTCGTTAACTTACCGCTAGTGTTTGAATGTTGCCAACTTTGAAACTTTAGCCAGTTTTAGTAAATACGATACCTTAAACTTAATCATCTAATACTTGCTGAAATGCTTTTGGTATTTTTATAGTTTTTTTTTTGTTGAATTTACATAGCCGAATCACAATATATACATATTTGACTCCATCGTTGGGCAAGGGGCTAGCGAGCACGTCTAATTCCATCGACCAGCTACGAGGCTCGGGTTCGATTCCCGGCGGCGGCAGCCATTTGTGTGGTGATACATATTTAGTTATTTAATAATAACATATAACTTTATTTTAATATACAGTTTTGAACTATGACTTTAATATTGCAGTTTTTAACTATTACTATTATTTTTGCCCTGGGAATCGAACCCGTTACGTCATGTGGTCGTGTTCAACTTCGGAATACTAGACCATAAAGGCGATTAATTCACAAATTGTTATATTGTTAAAGTCAGCATATGCCATAAAACCGTGCTTATAGATTGCAGAATAAATAAAAATTGAGTAAATCAGGCACAATGTAGTGGTCGAAACGCACGTAGCGGCTCGCTTGAAAATTTAATTTATATTTACACTAAAAAAATATTGTGGTTGGGGCTGCACCACGTTAATATATCCGCGACATACTTACATACTTATCTTCAATCAAATTAATTATTTTTGTCGTTTGTGGCCAACTAGAACACGTAGATATACTTGTTGTTGCTTTAATTAATCATTGCCTGTTGTGTAATAAAACATGGAAATCAATTTACGATAATTTTATTAACTTAAATATACAGAGACACTTGTGCAGTTAATGGCGGTTGCTTTGTAAGATGACTAAAAATTGTTGCCAGAATTATACTTTAAAATAATATTGTCAGACTAAAAAAATAATGAACACTATAAATAAATAACTTATAATTTTGAATATAAATATAAGTTCCTATTATTAGTTTAAAGAAATGTTTTTGTTGTTTATATTAAATACAACATTGAAAAATATATTCATGTTCGATATGAATTAAACACCTGTAAATTGTTGGAAACTTTAAGTCTGAGTTGTTTGTTACAAAATATTTATTTAAACGTTGACCTCAACATCGAAACTTTGTCTGTAAATAACTAAAGAAGGCACAACAAATGACAATCCTCGGTTGTGATCTTAGACAAAAGCTTATTTCTTATACATTCACTTTACCTCCGGCCTCCCTTCCGTGGCTTTGTACTCAACATTATTCATACTTGTCCTACTCCAGTCTCCTGAGGCTAATCCTTAAATTAATTATTATTTGTAACTGATAGAGCTTAGTCATACCCAAATTTATTGTGAACTTAGATACAAAGTTTTGCGCCCTATATTACCCCTGGGTTTATGAGAGAATATTAATGCCCTAAAACATAACTTGTAGCATGTTAACTAAATAAGCCATGTTATAAAAAGGTAGATCCTAATATTTTTAAGACCTTTACATGTTTGTGTTAATTTTACAGAAAGCCAGATGTCTTTGTAACTAATAGCGAATAATACAAAGATTTGCGCCCTGTTATCCTTGGGATTAGCAAATACATTTTAGGGATTTAATAATCTTATTAACAAGCTAGTTGTGTAGTTTTTAAATTTAGATTTCATGGACAATTGAATGGACAAAAACATCAAACAAATAGTGTGTCCTTAATATTGTTCACAAATTGAAATTCGGGTTTGGAATCAATGAAAATGATACCGAAGGCTTACTGTTAATCGAATTTACCAAAAACTTGTGCTTATGGGTGAGACAAAGCTTTCAAAAGCCTGTCAAATGAGTTGCTGGCCCAACCTTCATACAACGCAATGTCACTGGTGACGAGACGTGGGTTCACAAGTTCGACATGCAAACTAGTAAACATACTTTTCAACAGAACCGAAACCGAAAAAATCGCATCAAACTCGTTCAAAAGTCAAAGTCATATATTTGATATTTTCCATCGTCGGCGCTTGGTAAAACTTCCAAATATTCATATTTTTAAATGAATAAACACTTGTACTGTTTTACGTATTACTTATATTTTATTATTTTATAAATAGCCTACCGGTTTCGCTTTTTAGATATATATAATATAATATATATAATATAATATAATATAAGTTCTAGCCCTGATGATGCTGTAAAAAGCGAAACCGGTAGGCTATTTATAAAATAATAAAATATAAGTGATATGTAAAACAGTACAAGTGTTTCTTCATTTAAAAATATGAGTCAAAGTCATGTTACGTGTTTTCTTTGACTATCGCGGTGTTGTGCACTCGGAATTCTTGCCGGAAGGTGAAACGGTAAAAATAAAAAATATTATTTGCGCGTTATGCGTGAACTGAACTCACCTTGACAGAGTAGTCTAACTGTCTTTCTGTCTTTAGAATGGTACTGGATAACAAATAAATCTTTTAAATACTGGAAACCCGCTCAAAGCTGTACTTAACCATTTACAAACTTTAAAACCGAAATATATTAAAATGTTAAAAACCAATTTCAATAAAAATATTTTAGTTTTATCACTTTTCCTGTACTTCCAATAAATTTTAAAACTGCAACTTACACATGATTCAAACCTGTTATCTATCGCTGACGAATGTTCCAATCGTTGGAGCTGCCCAGGTTTAAATTCCTGTGGGTAAATTTTTCAAACCCCTCGATAGTTATGTCTTACATTAGCTATTATACCCGTAGTAAGGCTATGTAATAAATAAAAATCCCTGGACAACTCACACAAATTGAATCTAACCCCAAAGTAAGTAAATTATATGCTTGTGTTATGGGTGTTAGTCATAGATACTAATACATAGAAATACTTAAATATATACTAGAATAAATTAAATAAACAGCCAGACCCGGAAATGCAGACATCTAAATGTTCATCACACAATTGTCTGCACCCGTCGGAAATCAAACCCGAGCCTCGAGGTAAGTCGATGAAGTTAGGCATATTCGCTAGCCACTAACCACTAATATGTTTAAGATTTTATTTAAATCGTTACGAAATGGTAATAGTTTGAAAAAAAACCCGAAGTTATAATAAAAGCAGCTTATTGCGATCAGTGAAGGCTTTTATGAAGCGTCTGACTCGACGACCGACGACCTTCCCAAATAAATACCACTAAATGTCCTACTCGTTCATATTTCAACACTTCTGATGGATATTACACATTTTATTATCATGCCTATTCGTTTCTTTTGCCTATATATACAGCGGATAGGTTTGTTCATCCTTTACTCTGTTTAACCTACTGTCCCTTAAGTTTATGAAGATTGTCTGTATTTGTATGCAATTAGCGACTCAATAAAAGTAAATTGTAGACTTTAAAATGAAATAGGCTTGCCTTCTATCATATTGTGAGACTAAGTAGTACCTTCAGCTAATCATGAGCGCTCTGATTTTGCTTTTCTTTATGTGGGACCGAAAAAACTTGCTTTAAATAAAATAAAATAATGAAAGTGCACTATGCAAGACTTCAAATAAGCGACTACATTGTCATTACCTCAACTATTGAGGTACTTAAACATATATTTCAATTTTTACATACACTTGTAATACAAAAACTAGTCAATTTGTGATAAAATTTATATAGCATTGTGAACTACCCTTTAGAAAAAACCAACTTCAAAATTCATTTAAAATTGTGGTACAGATTTTAAACATACAGGTAAATTGAACCTCGAGTCAGATTTTTTTTATGACATTGGAAGGCAAACAAGCAGACGGGTTTCCTGATGGTAAGAAATTCCCGCCGCCTAGAGACACCAAAGGTGGTAATGGTGCGTTGCCAACCAGAGGCCGAGATGTTAGGCCTCGAGCAAAAGTAAGTTTACCGGCTACCTTACCCTCCGAACCGGAACACGTCATGACGTTATGGCGGCAGGAATAGGTAAGGCGGTGATACCAATCCGGGTGAGTCGCTGCGAAACTCTACCACCTAGTCAGATGTCACGGTGTTAGTGACGGCAAGCCTATGCTCGCCTTTTACGAGCTGCCTGGCACAGGAAAGCAGATGGTCTATTCTACAAAGGAGCCCGGACCAACACGGGGATAATCACATCAAGCAAAACACAAATATTTATTGTGATATTTGGGTTTTGAGGTGACCGCCCCGTAGATCGAGTGGTTAGCGTACACGCGTAGCCATTTGTCTTTAGATATCTGCATTTCTGGGTCTATATTGTAGGTATGTAGAGAAATCCAGTCCTAATCAGCTTCAATGGAAATTGAAAATTCATGGTGTCTGTGTGCCACAGACTTCTCTCATCAATACGAGAGCTGTATATAGGTTCTTGATTTCATCCCATAAAATATTAAATGTTATCAAAGTTGTCAATTTTGTTCACTTATTTGAGATTCGCATCATAAGCACAAACGCTCTGGGACTCACAAAACTATGTGTAATATTGGTGGTAATTTTGTTGCGCACTCACTAAACAAATTTTAAGTAATTGCTGTCTTCTTTCAATGAAAGTAACAGAAAGATCAAAAACACTTTTAGTGCTGTCAAATTAGACCGTACACGTCATTTCTAGAGACGTTTAATTTACCACACGGAAAATGTCGATTAAAAACATTACGATTAGACATATCCGCATCAATCTGACATGTCTAAAATGTTCCATCTTTTTTGTTTATGTTTCATTTGAGAAAGATAGCATGCATCTAAAAAAAGTTTAGTTTGTGAACAGCAGAATCACAACCAATGTCTACCTTTTTAAAAATCAATATTTAGTTTTTAAATATCGATGGTACTGCCTTTCACTGACTTGAGTTTGATCTTAATTGAGCCTTAAAAGAAACTTCCCGTCCAGTGGCAGCGGTGACCCCTTCATTAATCAAACAAACTCACGACCATGATTAATGGCTTCTATATTTTTCTACAGGGTGTTCGACTAATGAGTTATTGTTGAGTTTCTAGAATTCCGTTCGAATAGTGACGGAAACACGAGATTCCCATTTAGGAGACCCTTTTAGTTGGAATTTGAATTGATTTAATGGCTTATCGAAGGGTCGATATTTTAGCGTTAGCTGTGAGGATTACGAGGTTGCGTAAGAACTTGTTACAATTATGTAAAAACAATTATTGACCGCAGCTTTGCTCGTGTGGCAATAAACCATGCATTTTTATGCTGGATGCACACTCTTGCCAAACATCCACAAACCATTACAAACGCTAGCGTGTGGATAGGGTGTTTGGCTGCGTTTGTATAGGTTTTCGAAGATTTGTAGCCGATCCGATCGTGTGTCGGTTTTTTGACACAAATCAGAAGATATTGCCGCAAGCGTTTGCCACGCGTCAACACGTTTGTGATGGTTTTTATTAGTGTACCTACATATTTTAAATTATTAAAAACGTTTATCTGATATTTTGTTGAATTAGGCGTTAGTTTGCGGAAATCCATTGTAACAGATGTAAAATAAGCCCTAATTTTGCAGTAAGCAGTGTAACTGTTGTGGCAAATAATCCTCCAAACGACACAGAATGTGACAAGCCTAACTGGCGTTCCCACCACCCACCTCCGCGACCAGAACACGAATATAGGAAGAACTCGGGAAACAATATAAATTGTCACGTTCTTCACATGTGACAACCCTACCTAAAGTTCCCACCGCCCACCACCGCGACCAGATCACAAATAGAGTCCGAACACGGGAAACAAAAACACTTGTCACCTCCTTCGCCAACTTTGTCAAAGCACTCACTACAGAGAACACCAAATCGCACTCGACGTACGTTTCGCCTCGACACCAAAGCATCCTCAGGAAATCGACTGTACCGTACAAACGACGACACAAGAGAATTCTTCTCTGTACGAGGCAAAACGTACGTCGAGTGCGATTTGGTGTTCTCTGTGGTGAGTGCTTTGACAAACTTGGCGAAGGACGTGACAAGTGTTTTTGTTTCCCTTGTTCGGACTCTATTTGTGATCTGGTCGCGGAGCTGGGTGGTGGGATCGTCACTTAGGCTTGTCACATTCTGTGTCGTTTGGAGGATTATTTGCCACAACAAGTACACTGCTTACGCGGAATTACCAAAATAAAGGCTTATTTAACGTTTATCTGGTCTAAAGGTGAAATTATTTTGTCCCTGGGTCCAACACCCATCATTTGTAATCCCGAAGACAAAGATCTGGGATGGGAAACCAGTTAAAGAATTTAAAGTGTAATTTAAAATTAAATCACCTACCATCTTCTTTGCCAAAATTGTCGTTTAATTTTTTTCTCTCTCGTATCTCGTATATTTTGTTTTTTAAACAAAATGTTATTAGCCTGTCAACAGATGAACGTCTGCTATATTTGCTTGTTCAAAATACACTTGAAATATTTCTATACACGCACAAACGTGTGGATGTCGCCGTTTCGTATCACAAGCTTTGTATGGGTTTGCAGTTTGTGGTAAGTGAAAAACGTCTGTGACTTTCCGTGAAATGTGTGTGAAGTTCTTATATCTTCTGCATTCTTAGATTTAGTATGAAGGATAAGGTAGCTGGTAAACTTCTGCAAGATAGCATCAAATCAGTTCTAACCTAAAGTTAGGAGGTAATACATGTTGTATTACATAATATAATGTTTATAAGTATTTGTTAGCATCAGAAAATCCGTGTATTTTGTTTGCCTACAAAATAATAAAACATGTTAACATATATACATCGTATAAACAGGATATTGAAGATGTAGCAATAATAAGAACATGGAAGTTATCCAAAAATTATAAAATTCAGTTCGCAGGGTAATGAAACACATGATGTGAGGTATGAAGGCAGAAGTGGCTTCCCAAAGCTATTTGTTCCGCGCGAACAATCTCTACTATTGTGAACTTTCATTTTATATTGTAAAACGTTCCTCTGCGGCAGCGAGCAACATTAACTACTAGATATCAAGGGTACGGACGAGTTCGTTTCAATATAACGAGTTTTAGTTCACTTGTTTCGGTTATAAAGATATGATGAAATGAGTAATAAAATTGTTTTAGTAGAAAAAGTAAATTAATTATTTAGACAGAATTGTCTTTGTTTATTTACAATTCGGTAGGACAACGTCAAATAAATATTAGCTTTTCCAACAGTTATTCTGTCTGACTGTCGAATTAGTTTAAAGTTTTCAAGAGATGTAATTTTGCTTATTTAGTTGTCTGTTTATTTTAGGCATCGTATTGTAAGCATCGAATAATGTAATAAAAGAAGTATGTAAAAATAACGTAAGAAAAATATTAGCATTTCTTTTACGTTTTATTTTTTGTACAGACATAATTATTGGATCGTCTCGTTGGTCGAGGTGCTAGCCTTACTCCACCTACGAACCGCGAGTCTCAGATTCGACGTAAGAAAACCGTAAGCAATTATGTAATGATCATTTAGATGTCTGCACTTCCGGGTCCTTTACTGTATTTATATTAAGTGTAATGTTTAAGTATTTATATGTAATAATATCGTTGATTAATACCCATAACACAAGCGTAAAATTTAGATGTAATTTATGCAACTTGTCTCAAGGATCTTTATTTACTTTCTTATACTTGTTTTTTAAATGAAATGAAATGAAAATAATGAAATGAAATGAAATTCATTTACTCGCGGAATATGTGTGTTTGAAAGTTGTTAAAGAATACTTATTCGTTCCAACAAATTCTATCACAATGTGGTGTGAAATATCTAATTTAATATATAGTTTTTATTTTTGTTATTTTTAGTATGTATGTATGTTTACGTTATTATGTTATATATATCATATATATAATTCGTTAAAATATATTTATTACTAGGCTAGCATTTATTAATTTAAGTTAAAATTATTACGATAAAGTTATTTTTTTACCATTATTTTACTTCGTAGCACACAAAATATGACAAAATAATATTATTATTTTTGAAATGAGCTTAAATACTGAACATTTCTACGGTTTACGTTAGACTGTTCTAACATAATACATAAATATGTAAATGCAGTATACATTTAGGTATGTGATGATCGCTTATTTTAGTAACGGTGGGTAATTTACTGTTTGACATTTCTAATACTAAGATGGACAATATGTGCAATAGCTATATGTAGTGTACTTTTCAAATGCACACTAACTGTACCGGTGAATTTCGGTCCGCCAAGCATTGACAAATAGTTATAGTTTGTATAGGAAAAATAAAATCTTGTTTTTCCTATTTTCCTTGCATTTTCTCGTTTGTATCACCTTTTAAATATTTCTTGAACTTCCACTAATACTTTGAAAACAGATGGGACCGCATCCGTTGAAGCGTTTAAATCTTTGGAAAGACAAGCAAGCAGCATTTCATTTATGTACATTTTATTTTAATTAACGAAAGACGACTTGATATTTAACAATATTTTTAACGTTTAACCACCAAATTCAATCAAACTAATTATGAGAGCAGAAGTAAATTTTAATATGGACAGTATTGTGCAGTAACAGTAGTTTTAATGTACACTAATAATAAGAGAGCATATGAACATTTAATTCCATATAGCGTGATCTATTCGATGGTCGTTAATCGCAGCAATGGCGGATGATTTTATTGTTCCCCAGTATATTTCCCCGGAGTGGCATCCGCTTGCTCAGTTCTCTGTAACGATGATCGCCCCAGAGCGTGCTGATACGGTCACTTACTTATTTGACAATATTGTATCTCCGCATATTATAAAATTGTAAAAGAACTTGATGATATTACAGTAAAAATAATTGGGTAAAGAACTAACCAGCAATTTTCTCGTTTTGTTTTAAGTTCTTATCTGATTATGTCTGTTTGTACTTTAGGAGATAAGCATTAGTAGGGTAAAATCGCTTGCTTGCGTCCACTGTTCACAACTCGTCCAATTCGTTGACGTCCGCGTCGTTTAAAAATACTTTAAAATAATTAATTATACTTACCAAATCGGGAAAAGAAAAGTCGTTTCTGTCTATAGTACAATATGTTTGTAATATACGTATACAGAAAAAAGAACCGATTGTATAACGTTTCCTGATTTAAAAAAGAACACGGGTTGCGCTCCGGGAGTGTCAGCAGAAGTGAAAACTTGAATATTAACGTTGTGCATTTTTAATATTTTGGAATGGTTACGTAATAATTTTGTACGAATAACTTTAATTTATCAGTATGTAAGTACTATCATTTAAATGGTAGAATACAATATTCATTTATTGCGCTATGATTTATTGACAACACGAACATTCGCGCAAGCACCCTGCGCCGTCTAAACGAAATAGCAGGCGAAATAGAGAAGGATACTTCCTCTCCTACGCTACGCCCGCTGTTTACTCTCGATCCGTCTTACGAATTTTCAATCAGGTCACATGTACTGACGCAAGTTTAGAAGTTTTTACCAATTCCAAAAAAAAAGTGATCAACGCCGCTAAGAAGTTTTCACTTCAAAAAATAATTAATCTTAGCTATTCAAAAAAAAGTAAATATCTTTCGCCGCGCATTTCATGGCAAATTTTTCAATATTTTTAGTGTTATTAGAGATATGCATTTGTTCTTAGACCTTAAATATGAATATAAGAATAAAAATAAAGATGTGAACTCAAACTCATTTTACTATTTTTTAAATTGATCCTTTACTTTAACGGATTTCCGCAAAGTAGCGCATTCTTCTTTCCACTATGAAAAAAGGAAACATTATGTTCAAGCCACATAGGATGTGTTAGATGTAAAATCTCTAAAAAAATTACTAACTGCAGATCTACCAATATCTTTTGGAGATTTTAAAATGTCTATATTCTAAAATTAAGATATTGCGGATGTGAAATAAAGAAAAAAATATACTTGCTATGGTCAGCACTTGATGGAATTCCATTGTATATACACGTTTTTTGGATTTAACACTTGTACTTATCCACTGTATACTTTATTTAACACTTTCTGTTACTTTCTAGCTAACCGGTTTCACTTTTTACAGCAACGTCTAGGCTTTGAAACTAAATATAAAAAAGACTTTTTAATTTAACGATCAATACCTATTTGGTTAGATGTGGAGTAACAATAAACAACTACACGCTCGTCTTTTGTATTCAATTAATAGTAAAATCAGAAAAATAGTGACTACTGATGGGCTACAATATTAATTTGTTCAACACAAGACCTTTAACTAAAATTTTAAATCTTCCCTTAAATCTCCAAACTTTACTAAGTGGACGCAAGCTGGCAAAATGACCCTATTTTTTAAAATACGTTGATCTTGAAACTGTTTTGTTGGTGTCTTTACAGTTTTAAGTGTGAAATGTGTGGTTTCCATCACACATTAGTAAGTTATCTAGTAATAGGGACATTGGATTATTATATTAGTGTAGACAGTACAGTCGGTCAAGTTAAATGTTAAGAGTCCTTCAATATCTCTTTAATTGGTAAATAGCTTTTTATCAATATGGTTTTGTTGGGGCTGGTGGTCAAGTTTGAAGGGTAGAAGGTGGTAAGGCAGCTGGTAAATCTAATTAGAACCTGTCCAGTAAGGGGGTTTTATATCTCAATCACGCGCTAACACAGCGCGTCTGTTCAGTGGCGAACACGCATAGAATACCTGCAGACATTGTTACGTTGCATCACGTAACACTCTTTGGACTTGCCTTACACTGTTTGTAAGGCAAGTGTTTGTATTTACAATTCAGAAATAATTAAATTAAACCCTCACCCCTTTCATCGATGTCGATTGGTACTGACTATCCAGTAGTGGTGCTCATTCTCACACGTCTTTTAAACGTAACCCTGTATATAGCTATTTCAAGTGCTTTTTCATTATATAGAATTATACATAAGTCTTTATGATTTGTGTTATATAGTATAAGTAAATACAATATTGTAAGACTTTATGGTTTTCTTTTCCAACTTCATTAATAAAAAAGGTACTATCAATTTTGAACTAAATACGTCCAATGGCTACCCCGACGCCCTCTTTGCTCATGCCCGAGGATCTAAACTAGCGCAGTGTGTGCGTAAGCAGCTGGACGAATTTTCATCAGGTAAGTTCGACATTATTTGCATACCGTTGGACTGTTTTATGAATTTGTGTGGTCTTTGTTAAATAGATATTTTTTTTTTATGTTATAGGAAGGCAAACAAGCAGACGGATTTCCTGATGGTAAGAAATTCACGCCGCCTAGAGACACCAAAGGTGGTAATGGTGCGCTGCCAACCAAAGGTCGGGATGTTAGACCTCGAGCAAAAGTAAGTTTACCGGCTACCTTACCCTCCGAACCGGAACACGTCATGACGTTATGGCGGCAGGAATAGGTAAGGCGGTGGTACCAATCCGGGCGAGTCGCTGCCAAACTCTACCACCTAGTCGGATGTCACGGTGTTAGTGACGGTGAGCCTATGCTCGCCTTTTACGAGCTGCCTGGCACAGGAAGGCAGATTGTCTATTCTACAAAGGAGCCCGGACCAACACGGGGAAATAGAATAGTCGCCCTATTAGTCGAAATTCGACCATAATAAATTTTCATATCTTGTTTATAACAACGCCATCTTCATTTCTTAAAACCAACTACTTTATTTCCTGAATAGTTAGTTCGCCATCTGTGCTCTTTTATCGTCAATATCAATATGTTTGTTTGTATTTGTCAAATGCATGGTAGTGTGGGAGATGTTTTATTTATTGATTTAATGTACTTTATAAGCATTATTATTGAAAAATATTAACGTCCTGCACTTCTTCTACACATAAACTATAAGTGTGCCAAATTTCACACTCCTCCGTCAGCGCAATTTCGGGAAAAAGGGGTCCAAAGTTTTGGCATCAGGTATTAAAAAAGAGATACTGTTATTAATTTAATAAACACTCAGAACCGGAAAAAGCGACATCGACTTGACATCATACAGGTGTAAATTTTGTACATCACCAATGAATTTTTTGAAATAATTTTAATATAATTCAGGTTTTCCCCGTGTTGGTCCGGGCTCCTTTGTAGAATAGACCATCTGCCTTCCTTGCCAGGCAGCTCGTAAAAGGCGAGCAAAGGCTCACCGTCACTAACACTGTGAATTCTGACTAGGTGGTAGAGTTTAGCAGCGACTCGCTCGGATTGGTACCACCACCTTACCTATTCCTACCGCCATAACGTCATGACGTGTTCCGGTTCGGAGGGTAAGGTAGCCGGTAAACTTACTTTTGCTCGAGGCCTAACATCCCGGCTCCAGGTTGGCAACGCACCATTACCACCTTTGGTGTCTCTAGGCGGCGTGAATTTCTTACCATCAGGAAATCCGTCTGCTTGTTTGCCTTCCAATTTCATAAAAAAAAGGTATTATATTTAATTTTATTAAATTTATCGATGTCATTATAAGCTTATACATTTAGTAAAGAAGGTTGAGCTTGATAAGGATAATTTCCCGTACGTGATGTATCACATACACAAAAAAATATATATTTGATAGCCTACAAAGGCATTCAGTATTACTTGAAAAATCGATTAGATACTTGAAATATATATTTTTATCTACATTTTTTATGTAGGCACAAATTCCCCTTTTTTAAGTAAAAATCTTAATTGTTAACTATATATTTGACAACATTTAAGATTTTTACGTAAAAAGGGTGAATTTGTGTACGTCAGAGCAATATATTTTTTTCTTGTTTTTCTAGGATACTAAAGTACTTTTCTTGTATTTGAAAATATATCTTGGAGCCTTCCGTTACGGTATAAAAGTTTAACGACACTTATAAAGAGAATTGTCGACTGAGGTAGTGGAAATATTTTATGTTTTTGTAACAACGTCGAAAGAAAAGATAAAAAAAACTTTGTATCCTTTCTCAATACGTAAAATTTGTAAGTATGGAAGACTGGAATGGTTAATGATTCGTTTATAAATTATTTTTTAAAAGAAGACGTGTCTCACTTCTAACATATTATCAAAAAAAGTATCTTCACGGCCATATCCGCGAGCAAGTCGGCAGAGGTACAACCAGGGCACCCACGAGTAGCCGAAGACATTAAGTCCCACAGTGGGATAAGTAGCAAGCCTATCGTCCAAACCGGGCGTACATCCGATCCCAAGCAACATTTTTTTCGTTAGGAAATTGATAAAACCTATTTTTCTTTTTGCTGCCCAACTTGGCATTCGAACACGGGAACTCATGAACTCAAGTCCTACACCTGGACTGCTAGACCTCAGAGATAGATGCTATTAATTTATTAAACTTTAATTTTCGTGAAAGTATGCTATTTCAATAATTAATAATACATTACAACATTGAGATATGGGTTGGTCTTAATATTCCCAAAACATTGTTATAAAAACAACGCCAGTGACGATCGGAATGATCTGGACGTATATATGGGCACCGAGAGATGGCACTGTCCCGTACTTTCGTATGTACTCGAATTCCTTGTCAGTGTATTTGTTGTTCGACTTCTACTCAAGTACCTCGAGAATTAAAAACTAGGAGCTTGTATCATACATTACTTGAATTCAAAAATTTGGTTTCGTGATTTTGTGACCCGTTGTCCGTATTATTTATCGGTTTTTTTTGTGAGTGAACAGCGAACAAGCACTCGGCTGTCCTGATGTAAGAGACAACCGTGTCCATAGACAGTATAGATGTTGCAGGAGCGTCATTGTCCTGTGGGACGTTAGGTCTGGTATGCAAGTGTGCCGACTACTTATCCTTCAGACTGGAACATGACAGTCATTAAGATGGCAGAAATAGGTAAGGGGGTGGATCCCTACCTAGACAAATTGCTACACAGCTCTTTGCCAATAGTGGTTTTATTGGTAATGACCTAATTTTTAACCTTTGCTCGTATTTCACGAGCTGCCTGGCAAAGAAGCAGATGATTTATTCTATTTAGAAGACCAGAGGGCTGATTATGTATCTCAGTTACCAACTCGAAATGGTAAAGTGTACATCAAATAGCTGTCAAATGACGTGTTTTATATTTGCTATCTCCAGTGACCAACAGAAATACCTATACAGTAGAGATAGCAAATACGAATGACGTCGTTTGATGTACACTTTTGCAGTTTGAGTTGGCAACTGAGATACACAGTCACCCGCCTGGACTAAAACGGTAAAATTATATAAAAAATACAGTTTTGCATATTAAAAAAGATTCGGCTTCTTCAGAAAATATTAGTTTTTCAAAATTAATAGCTACCTACATATTTTGATTAAATCTGCTTACTATCTAAAAATTTATCATCTGTAAACTGCTATCAGACTTTTGTTCGCCCGGAGAAGATTATTTATATTGGTATATATAATAAAGGGACAACTGTGATGTTTAGTGTTTGTGACGGACAAAATAAAAAAAAAGTTATCGATTTTAAAGACTATTTCGTTACTAGATATTATAACATAACATGCCAAGCCATGTTATGTTTTTTTTGTTTACAATATAAAGAATCACAAAGAAAGTTAATAAAGGCCATTCTTGTTGGCTTCATGTAAATCGTTTAAAACCGCTATGTATGTATGTAAATTCAATTCAAATAAAACTGACATATGAGTCATATAAATAAGGAACGAAATGTTGATTTTAAGTTATTACACTACCTAGTTTAAACATTGTTTGATTTACAAGTCGGGTAAAAGGTCCAATAAATTATATTTTTTTCTAGCTTTTTGAAGGTGAACTTGGCATGCGCCTAAAAAAATAAGGAAATGGGTAACGAAATTGAGATCGGATGGAATAATATTTTTTAAGTGGACAAATCAAGTAAATTGTCTAAAAATGATTGCAAGCAGCCTGTTAATTGCAGAATTAATATTTTAAAAAATATTATCCAATCGTTGCCACTTACCTACATGCATCTCCTTGTCATCTCGGTAGCGCTTGATCATATTTTTAGTAACTCTTATACTTCCTTATGTGAACGCAAACCAGAACACCTCTCCTGATGGTAAGAGACACCATAGATGTTACAGGTGCACTAATGTCCTGTAGCCGGGATGTTACATCTATGATGCAATTTATTACTACCCTATCCTCTGGGACAGAATACGATATTGTCATTATGGTTACAGTAATAAGTAAAGAATGTATTCTTATGCGGGCAAGTCCACCACCAGTAAGTAACATTGTTATTAATGTCCTATGTATACTATGCTCACCTCTGACGAGTGACGAGTCACAAGCTTCTAGACAGAAGGGCAGATGGTTTGTTCTTTTTAGGGACTCCGATCAATTCGGAAGAAATTTGCAAAAAGTATGTGCAAAAATTGTAAAACATAGCCTCTGTGGAAATATATATTGGCAATATTGGTATTGTGTACAAAAAAGGCACGGGAAATATTTGAGCAAATATTAAACGATATGTTACTCAATACATGTCCGTTGCAGGAAAATGCTGATGAATGCTTGCACATCCACCATTGTTTTTTTAACATTCTAAAACGAACAATGATTTTTCAGTGTAAAAATTGAATTTCAACATTTTGGTCCAGCAACGCATGTCGTGGCGAACGGTAAATTTATAAATCTAAAAGTGATAAGTTAGTATATGTTACGTATATAAGTTAGGTGCCAGAGACACAGTTTTAAAAAATATGACTTACACAAAGTGTATTCCGAAATAAGCACCAAACTTACATCCGCCTGTGCTTATAAGCATAAAGTTGGAAAACTTTGCACGCAGAGTGCAGACACTTCAGACGTAGCTCTAATAGTTTAAATTTCAACTCTACAACGGGGAATAAATTTTCGTTCGAAGGCATGCCCTGAAGTCTGGTTTGAAAAATTACTTGTCGGTTATTTGTTTATACAAAATGCAAAGCGAGTGCTACTGTAGCAATATGAATCACGTTGTCAGAATAGTTAGGAGCTTTGTGAATTTTGAAATGTTTCAAAGTTTTGTGAACTGTTGGAGGTATTTGGACTTACAGAGTACCATAGCAATTCGACATTTCAATTACTTAAGGACAAAATATAGCGCTACATTGTTTTATTAGCAAAGTGATGACTTATTGTCAGAAATCATATTGTGATAGTAAGAAAGCGAGCAATATTTGTAAAAAAATAATTTACGATAGAACATTCTTTGATATTTTTTTTCATGCCCTGTCTAACATTGCGCATGCACTCTGGCAGCTCCTCTCACTTGTGACTGCCTCATAGACGTCCTAAAATAGTTTCGATTTAATATTTTTTATTCAGAAAAAACAAAAATGTCTGCAAATGATGAATTCACGCTTTTCTCAGTTTTTAACCCGGGTAGAGTTGGGTTAAATAACCGGCCGTGAAGATATGAGTGTATATGTGTGTATGTTTTGTATGTCCATAGTTCTTAGAATCTACAAAAATGGGAGGTGTGCTTCTTAAAATTATTTCAAAGTCGCTATTTTTCCTGGAAATATGTGCTACGCAATAAAAAAAATGCAATACCTCCTAGATGCCAGACTGTTTAGGAAAGCATTGCTTATTACAAAAAATATAAACCAGCTTTTCATAAATTCTTTCGTTGCTGGCTCTCATCATATTAAAAACTGTTAAAAAAAATATACTTTCAACATGTTTTAATATTGCGATTTAAGGGTGTTAAACCTTGGTTTATCTAAACCAATATTTGACTAATATAAATAATTGACCACCTCGTTGGTCGAGTGGCTAGCGTACACGCCTAACGACATCGACCAACCGCGAGACTTGGGTTCGATTCCCGACGGGGCAGGCATTTGTGTGATGAACATTTAGATGTCTGCATTTCCGGGTCTTCCGGGTCTGGGTGTTTATTATATTTATTCTGGTATCTATTTAAGTATTTCTATGTACTAGAATCGTTGACTAGCACCCATAACACATGCATATAATTTGCTTACTTTGGGGTTAGGTTCAATTTGTGTGACTTGTCCAGGGACGTTTATTTATTCCAGGGATACCTAAAACTTGTGATTGTACTACTTATTTAAAATAAGCTTAATGTTCTTAAAGTCCAGTAAAAAGTTAAATGAAACCATGATCTGACCAGTTTTGGCGCAATGAGTAAAAATGTGTTCATTAATACTTAAATAATGATATTATGAAAGAAATTTTGATTTAAATTAAGGGGAAAGGGATAAAAGAAAGTGTTGAAAATGCCTTTTTTTTAAATAACTTAACAACGGTAGGAAATAGAAAAAAAAGTTTCAAGTAAAAGTTGTAGACAAAAAAATACTACACAAAAAAGTTCCTCTTCATTTTTTTGTTATCTGCTTTAGTTTAGCTGCAAAAAATAAAAATTCAATTTGCTTTGTAATTAATTATAAAAACTTACTAGAATTGTTACGGCCCTGTACCACGCAGCTCGCGCATCACATAAATATGTACTAACACTACTACATATGTTTTCCCCTCTACAAATCATTTGTATCATCATCTCAGCATATGAAGGATATCAACTGTGTTGCCAACTCGAGGCCTCAAAAAAAGACTAATAATATTCTGTGACGAGAATTAAATACTTGTCAATGAAATAAATACGTTATGATTAATTTCTATAAATTTTAAAGAAAGAAAAAATTTCGCCCCAGACAGAATTTGAACCTGTAACCTTTCGTCTCAAGCCGACGAATGCTCTATTAAAAGAAAATATCTAGAAAGGAATTAAAAATTTCGCCATGGGACTTGAATCCTCAGTAGCTCAATTGGTTAGAGCATTCGTCGGCTATGAAATTTATCCCACGCACAGGGCAAGTGCTAAAAAATAAAAATATGTTATGATTAACACGTAAATACACGAGCAAAATGGAAACTGGAATGGTGTCAGTATATCTTCGGATTCTAATGAATTTAATAAGAATTTCCAAGGGCCCGGTAATAATTTTCCAAGTTGTAATTGCGTTTATAAAATTTATACTTCATAATGAGTATCCCGATAAGCGGTCAGGGTTGATGTAGTTTATGTAAAACTAATTAAACTTGCCCGACTTCGAATAATTTATTAACGTGTGATAGGAAGTTGGAAAGTTTCTTTGAACTTTGCCAACGCGGTAATTTCAAAAATTTTCCAAGAAAATATATCTTAAATTGTTTGAATGTTTGTTCCTTAAACCAACTAAATAGGTTTTATTGATCTGAACCACGTGTAAGCAAAAGTATATTGAGGAAACAAACAAGACCGGCTATTTGGAATTTATGCTTTAAAAGCTTTTTTTTCATTAAAATGTTACAGAAGAATATATGTTTTGTAAGCTTACAAGTGGCCCACTTGAAGTGGGAAACATTACTACAAGTAAGGTTTCAAAATGAGCCATCCTATTGATATTGTAAATGCGAAAGTTTGTTAGTAAGTATGTATGGACGTTTGGTACTCTTTGACGAGCAAGTAGCTGAAGAGATTTGTCTGAAATTTGTAACACAGATAGATTGTGACCTGGATTAAAGTATAAACTACTATTAATCCCGATCGCACAACGGTTTCTTCTGAAAACGTGGATAAAGCCGCAGGATAGTTGTATATATAATATGCATAAAAAATTAATGTTCCCTTACGAAAACTAACGGCACAACACTATGAACATAATTAACCACATTAACAATTATGCGAGGAATCAATACGTCAGGTACCAATACGTGATAGACCAAAGTTGTTTGCGTATTAAATAGTTACGTGACGTGAACTATCCATGTTGGTAAATTTACACTAATATTATACAGTCATACATTGTTTGTAAAACGAGCATGATCTTTATACTAAAAAAAGGTGTGTGTGCGATTCACACACGACAAAAGTGAAACTTCAGTAAATCGACAAAAGAATGAGATGGATATATATTTGTGTCTCTTACCTGTCGCTTTTCCGTTGCACTGAAATCACAACGATTCTAAAGAAGTTTCACTTCAATAAACAAAAAGTTTTTATTTTCACTGGGACAATTTCATAAAATTAAATTTTTGTAAATGGGACAGGGAGAGAAGTCTAAACTGATTAAAGATATTTATAAAGACTTTGCTGTCTCGACCACTTAGCACTACATCCACATTATACTATAACTAAAATAGTGTGTGTTTATAACATCAACATTGACATATAAACATTACTTTGACAAATATGTTTAATCTATGCTATCCGCTAGCCAGGCTAAATTACTAAATTCTTCAGCTGACCTTTTATTTTATGATATATAGACTAAATTACATTACATTACCTGGAAAATGACAATTTAAAAAATACCGAATTTGCTTAATATTTCGACGAAATAACAAACCTAATAAAGCATTTCTTGTGAGCGCCGCTTGAACGGTAAGATACATGTGAATAATGACTACAGATAACAGCAGAGCTAAAAATGCACAAAAATACAAAGATAGTACATTAACCTCTAGTTTATGTTTAAGCAACAAAAACGATTTTATTGGCTATAATAATAAATCATTTGGTGTAGTTCATTTTGTCATACTAGTAATACGTAATAATTATTTTTGTTACTATGTAATAAAGGAAATATTATTTAGGTACTTTAGGGCCGATTGCGCGTTCTTCGGTTAATTTTAATAAAAAAAAAGAAGTGTGGCACTTGGAGACTGCCGCGGTAAAGCTATGCATAAGCATACATGAGTCACCAGATTGCAGGGTAAAGAGGAGGATTACGCAAGCTCAGTAACGCCGATAGAACCAATGCCAACTAGAGGCGAGTTGCTGAACTAAAGCGACAAGATCAAACAACAGAAGTGATCAAAAATTCATTGAAAGTTCTGCTATTAATCGATAGATGGCAAAACTAAAAAGTATCACCGCTGTATTTTTATTTTTTTTTCGCCACGGGACTTGAGTCCTCAGTAGCTCAATTGGTTAGAGCATTCGTCGGCTTGAGACGAAAGGTTACAGGTTCAAATCCTGTCTGGGGCGAAATTTTTTCTTTCTTTAAAATTTATAGAAATTTATCCCACGCACAGGGCAAGTGCTAAAAAAATAAAAATACGATGCACGAAACGAAAGTTATGGCCATTCTAAAAATGTGAATTTCATCTGTGATGAACTCATTTGGTGGGTACTCAGAATTGTGTATCTATAGGACATAACTACCCGCGTTAACGGGTTAGAAAGGAATTAAAAATTTCGCCACGGGACTTGAATCCTCAGTAGCTCAATTGGTTAGAGCATTCGTCAGCTTGAGACGAAAGGTTACAGGTTCAAATCCTGTCTGGGGCCAAATTTTTTCTTTCTTTAAAATTTATAGATATCACCGCTGTGCCGGTCGAGTGGGGGTGTTAGGTTATTTTCGTTACCGAATTTCTAAATTCGGTCTCCACGCTCAAGGCCCGCAATAGAAGCTAGGTATGCAATAACTTAAAAATTAAAACTGTCAAATACTCAACACGTAAATATTAAAACTGTACCTACATTTATTCTGTGCATTTAATTAATAATCGCTTATTATTTTATACGTACAAGGGGCCTTTATACTGTATGTTGTTAAAGTAAGTGTTAAAAAATATACCTAAATTGCTTTTTAAAATCATATGCGAAACCGTGAGCAAACTCTANNTCTAGTGGGTATAATAATAAAGTGGGTATAATAATAAAATAATAATTATTTAGCGTAGTTTCACTATACACGTTTTAAAATACGTTATGGACAATTCTAAATTACGTGAACCCATTTAGGATGTGAGATACTTTTATTTATGTCGTTTAAAGCATATTCTCGTCGCCGGAACGACGTGACGCATTAGCCCGCCCGTGTGCACTCCCCCTTCCCCACTCGGTTGCTGCGACGATCAGACGTACCGAACACTTTGAAATATTCTTTGATATTATGATTTTATCCTTTGCTCTTGATAGATGTATTTCTTATATGAAACCAAACGGGCAGGCGCCTCCGATACAATAAATACTACCTATTAGTTCGATATCTTGTTGCTCTGAATCCTATTAATATTATAAATGCGAAAGTTTGTATGTATGGATGTTTGTTACTCTTTCACGCAAAAACTACAAAGCCGATTACGATGAAATTTGGTATGTAGGTAGACTGAAGACCCAGAATAACATATAGGCTACTTTTTATCCCGGAGTTCCCGCGGGATTGGGACTTACGCGGGTGAAACCGCGGGGCGCAGCTAGTCGTTAATAAATCCATTCTAATATCGTTATTCGGATAATGACTCAAGTCTCTCTAGTAACAAAATTTCGAATAAAGCGATTTAGCGGACAAGTCCGATTTAGATCGCGTAATGAAAAAAAGCCATTCTGAACACAATATTATATTATTTTGAATGAGTCGCATCACACTAAACAGCAGTAGTGTTGCCAATTTAGCCATTATTTGGCTATATCTAGCCACATTTCATATCAAAATTTGGCCACAACTTTATTAATAATATTTAATAATCAAATAATAAATTAAGTAATTTAATACGCATTTTTTACTTCTGTCAAAATTGAAATGATTATGTAACTAATTATAATAATTTGCCATTTCTGGGTGACACAGTAAAGTCGCCATTTTTTTAAAATAAGTACTGCATGGCTAGCAGAAAATCTTGTTTCGAAATTTCTCAACGGGATACCATAAAATAATTTTGTAAGTGTCGTAATCGTATTTACTTTCGTGGCGAAATCGTTCTATTTTTCATTTTGGCAATAACAACCAGCAATGTGGGTTTCGGCTTCTCAGACTAAGCCAACAAATTACAGATATATAGGTAAAAAAGTTTGTGTGTCAGCTACGACGCATTATTGGAGTTTACTCCTTACGAAATGTATCTTGCAGCAAACAATTCTCCTTCAGCAGATTTAGTTATGTTAATTCTTTTTAAATTAGTATCATCAGACATTAGAAGTGTGATCCAAATAGTCAGTATTTTGATAGATATTTTGATAGATTCCGTGCAGGAGCGACTCCTCCTGCACGGAAACTACGAAGTATCGCGCAGGAGGAGATCCCGAGAATGAGATACGCTGTGTAATGTATTCCATCTCATTCTTTTACACGTTCAATCCACAAGATATATATGTTTGTCTCTTTCTACGTAACGCCTCAACGCCTCGTGTTACATTTGATTTTACTCCTCATAAAATTTTCGTACTGGGCCTTATATCTCAAATCGTTTCTTAAGGAGTAAACTCCAGTAAACTCCAAAAAAGTACCACCGTCACGAATAGCCGACGATATCAATCCCACAATGAGGTAGGTGGCAAAGCTATTGTCAACCAAACTCTTATCCAATTCGGGGCAGATACATTTCATATAAAATTTAAAAAAAAAACACATATTTGTTTTACCCGAGTCAGAAATTAAATCTGGGGTGTCAAGTAGTCTAGTAACTCCAACTCCGGACACCAGACAACAAGTACACAACAACACAAAACAGAGCTGCCAAGTAGTAGATAAGTATCAATGTATGTGTATCTAACTCTTTGACCTTGCCTTATCATACTTGATGGCAAGAGATAATAGTTACCTACAATCGTTATAAGTGCGTCGCTGTCATAATATGACTGGAATGTTTGTCCTATTGAGCAAATCTGATCTTTTTTTTATAATATTGGAAGGCAAACAAGCAGACGGATTTCTTGATAGTAAGAAATTCACGCCGCCTAGAGACACCAAAGGTGGTAATGGTGCGTTGCCAACCTGAGGCCGGGATGTTAGGCCTCGAGCAAAAGTAAGTTTACCGGCTACCTTACCCTCCGAACCGGAACACGTCATGACGTTATGGCGGCAGGAATAGGTAAGGCGGTGGTACCAATCCGGGTGAGTCGCTGCGAAACTCTATCACCTAGTCAAATGTCACGGTGTTGTTGACGGTAAGCCTATGCTCGCCTTTTACGAGCTGCCTGGTAGGAAGGCAGATGGTCTATTCTGCAAAGGAGCCCGGACCAACACGGGGCATTTTCTGCTTTAAGGACTCAAAAAAAAATATTTTTGATTTTTTGATTTTGCTCTAAAGCTAAGGCTAACATGACACGCTAATTAAGGCGGTGGATCCATATCTGTACAAGTTGCTGAGGAATTTGAGCGATGAGACTAAACTAATTAGCAGTCATGAAATACCTCCTAAGGTATTATTTACCCAGGGAGTCCTAGATCTAAATATTTTAGTTTGTGTTTACAAACTATGGACAAGATCTTATAAAATATTTTGTATCTTTCTATTAATCGACACCAATATTAAAATACGTTAACATATAACGTGAATATCACATAATAATTACGTGAACCCATTAGGATTTCAGACCGTTTTGAAACATATTCTGTCGCAAACACGACGTGACGCATTAGCTCGGCAGTGTGCACTCCCCCTTCCAGTAGCAGCTAGACGTACCAAACACTTTGAAATATTCTTTGATATGGTTTGATCCTTGGCTCTTGTTAGACGCCATTTTGAATAACAAAACCATTTAAATGCATAAGACAAATTTGCATGTTTTGGCGACTATTTTCTTAATTTATATTGATAGTGGTAGATAATTATAGTGCAGCCAGACACCAACAGGTAGCAACAGTATTTATTAAACAAATACTTTATATTGTTTCAATTAAAAATGTATATATATTTTTTTGTTTTAATAGTCTAGTCAGTAATGAAATGTTAAAACTAAAATAGGTTTCCATTCTTAACTGTCGTTTTTTTCAAACTTTTCGAATTGCAATCACTGGTCGTAGTTAAAAAAGACCATTGAAATAAAGAGGCTTATATTTTAATGGGAAGAAAACCAAATTAGTGATATTTAAAAGAGACATACCCAGAATGCATATAAAAGTTTCATTCGTCGATGTAGTGAGGGAACTAGTGCAAGAAATTGAGAATCTTAGTATATTTTCAGCAGGGAGGGAAGGTGAACAATGAATGTCGAGAGAAGAGTGCTTGCAATAAATAGTGTGGATAATAATAATAATAATAAATATCCCTGGACAAATCACACAAATTGAATCTAACCCCAAAGTAAGTAAATTATATGCTTATGTTAAGGGTGTAAGTCAACGATTCTAATACATTTAAATACTTAAATAGATACCAGACTAAGCTTAATAAACACCCAGACCGAGAAATGCAGACATTTAAATGTTCATCACACAAATGCCTACCCGCGTCGGGAATCAAACCCGAGCCTCGCAGTTGGCCGACGTAGTTAGGCGTGTACGCCAGCCACTCGACCAAGGCGGTCAAAGAAAAGGTGGATGAAACACATTTTAAAAACCGCAAATGTAGGTACCTATGTCATTAATACAAATACTATGGCAATCTAAGTAAAAAACGTTTGTTACTTTCAAAATACGTACTTATACTTGTATTCTTACTACTACGGGAGCAACTAAAAGGGCGACTTAACATTTACCCATTTTTTTATAATAGTGGAAAGTAACAGAAGCTTAAATGTTTAGCGTTTTAAGTAGAATGTTTAAATACTCTACCCTCTAAACTGGAAAAATAATATATAATAGTAGGTATTCTGTTCGATTATATTTTAGTTTTAATTTTTTTTGTTTATGTTTTGTCACTTGTGGTGAATTAGTATTACACTTATAAACCACTTATAAAATGTTATCTTTCTTTCACATAATGGTGACAGAGCTAGGTAAAGCAACTATAGGTTTTAATCCGAAAAGGCAGTCACAGACCTTAGTTACTTAAAGACTGCAGTAAATGAATATATCACAAATACTAAATAATTCCACTATATAGCTATAAGTTGTTACATCTCTTTGCCAAAAACAATAAAGAATGGAAGTTTTAATCAAATATCCTGTGAAATCTATTCCTCTTTCAAATATTGACCTATTTTGAATTGTATTGAAATAAAATGCAAAATATCCTGAAAGCAAACATCTAAGCCGCTTTTTTGTACTCAAAAGTCTTATAACTCGACTGGGACAGACTGAGGCAGGAATGTCTGATATTAGTTTGAATAACATTAGAGGGCATTTTGAGCACTAAGCCGATGAAAGAGGGTAACTAATACAGTGCGGGTGTTCTGATTTCCGAGAGAATAGCTATTACTAAAACAAATATTGCTCCTCCAAACAGTGGATTCTAAGTATACTACATATATAAGTAAAACTAGGTAATTTTCTATTAAAAAATAAACTGACTTTTGCATAAAACGTCTTAGCTCGTTTATAGAGAATACTGCTGGGACATATAATTTAACGAATTTTTTTTCAAAAATATTACTTTACTCTAATATATTTATATAAACAATCATCTCATTTTTAACCCCGATGAAACAGAGGGGTGATTTGAGTTTGACGGGTCTGTCTGTATGTGTCTTTGTATGTCTATGGTATCATAACTTTTGCACGATTAGACCGATTTCGATGTTTTCTTTTGTTTAAAAGCTGACGTGATTGAGGTGTTTTCTTTAGCTGCATTACGATTAACAGGCTTTGATGGAGATTATTTTTTATTTTAAATTTTAAGATTTTTAACAATTTAACAGTTTTCGCAAAGAAATTCCTTTGAGAATCAAAAGTACACATTTCTGATACTAAAAAGTGAATGATTTGTCATTGTAATGTTTTAGCTTAAGAGGCAGTATAGTTGGTAAATTTGCTTACACAAAATGCTAGTTTCTAATCTCAGGTTGGCAACACCGCATCAACATGACCAAGCTAAAGAAGTGTGCAGTAAAATATAAGTCGCAAATGAATAGACAAGGTATATCACACTGGCTAGTGGCTACCTTAAGCTAAAATTCTCAAGTCTTTTAAGTATGTAAATCAATCGGTTACACTGCTCTCCAAACCAAAGTCACGTTATGGCGGTTTGAATGGATAAACCAGTGTGATAACAAACTGGTCGAGTTTTTGCGAAACTCTATAATTAAGTTAATAGATAAAATGATTATAATTTTAGGGTTGAAACAAACAAATTTTATTATGCATTCATAATGCGTACATACACTACACTAATACATTAGTATTTTGTACGTAGGTATTTACTTTTAATCAATGAAAATTATGAGAAGTTTCGTACTTACTATTTGTGACGTATTAACATTTTAAATGAAAGTTTAGGATTCGACATAACTTACAAGTCAATTACTTTGACTTTATATATCGTGTGACGTAATTGTAGTATTGTCAATAAACATTTAGCAAATATGATACTGATGCTTTTCAAACCTACCACTGGGATATCAAACCTCGTAAATAAGCAGGTTTGCAGGATACCCTGCTCTTCCAACTATGAAATGGTAGTCGTACAAACACTGGATACGTAGATGTGAGATAACGTTATGTGGTGCCCAGTGACACCAATTCTGAATATAGTAACACAAAAATTAAAAAAAAATATTAGGGCTTCATTTACGAATTCGGGCGCAGGCTCCGAGATAACGGGCATGACACCCGCTCCGGCTCATTCTTGGTGCAAAGACTCGCGCTGGCCATCCAACGTGGTAATGCCGCTAGTGTCATGGGTACTTTTGCACCAGGAATGCTTCGAGGTGGTTTATTTGAATAATTATTTGTTAGTTATATGGTAATTTAAGGTAGGTTTTAATATTGTTTTTGGCAAAACATTGTGTAAGTTGTGAAAGATTGAATAAAAAATTTATTTCATTAAAAAAATTATAAGTATATTATTTTATCTCTCGGAGGGTGCAAAATAATTTCACATTTGCCTCCGTCATCGCATCATCCACGAACAGATTGACGAATACACACTTTTTTAACTAAACACTTGTACTTATCCACTATACACTGTATTTTATATTTTTCGTTACTCTAAAGCAAACCGATTTCGCTAACTTCCAACCAAATAAGTACTGAACGTTAAATTGAAACAGTCTTTTTATCTTTAGTTTTAAAGCCCTGATGATGCTGTAAAAAGCGAAACCGGTTGGCTTTAATTATAAAATAGAGTGTATAATAATAATAATAATAAATCATCTTTATTTCACATAAACCTACAAGAGGCACTTGTGACGGGTCTATATAATAATAAATCTACATAGTGGATAAGTACAAGTGTTTACTTTAAAAAGTGTGTATACTATGGAGTTTCACCAAGTACCGACAATAATAAGATTGATAAATTTTTCTTTTTTTTGTCTTAGTAATAGTCAGGTGAAAGTTTCGTTTAAAAAAATCGACATTCGTCATCAGGTTAGGAGTTAGGACAACGTCTGCCGGGTTAATTACTTCCGTTGAGTAACTTGTAAAAAGTCTCAACCTATTACAAATCACATCAGTTGTCGGACTTTCTGTTTGCTTGAATGTTTATCGACGTTTTAAAACACGTCATCACAAAAACAAACTCAGAAGATTAGACTCGAGCTTTTATTATTCATGTATAGTAAAATAGGTCAAGCAGTAGATCGTATGCATCACGAAACGTAAAACAAAATAGAGTCTAAGGAGGTCTAACAAGAGTTATTTAAACACTAAATACGGCGAACAAACTTTGCCCGAACGTGAGTCGGGTTAAATTTGAATGAATTGAATAGAATACTCTCGGCGCGTTTTACGTAACAAACATTATGCTCCGTGTTTTTTTTACTGTGATCCCTACCACTATACTAGATAGTGAAATTGTACCTCTGCATGTAATATATTATAATTAACTCATTTTCAAGGTAAGAAATATATATAACCAAAGGTGCGAATGGTGCGATGGCAACTTTAAATGTAGTGCCAGATATTGCGAATTTTTATTTTGTAAGGATGTTACGAATAGCTTGCCTACCTACTTATTATATACCCTTTGCAATATGTAAGCAGTAGCGGTTTTAGAAATAGCAGCGCCCTGGGCGTAATTTATACGGCGCCCCCTACATGCTGTTCAAAACCATACTAAAAGGTAAATAATATATAGCGTACAGGATCCAACGCCCCTTTACGTCTTGGCGCCCTGGGCCGCGCCATACCCAAACGCCGTCCCTGTATGTAAGAACTATTAAACGACACTTGTTCTTGGACATCGCCTCTGTAAAAGTAATAGTACATGGTTTTAATAAAAAAAACTGGCTCAGATAGAATTTGAAACCGTGTTCTTTTCTGTTGCTGCCAACGCTTTACTATTTGAGCCACGGCTAATTCAAATAACATAGTGTATCGCGTAATGCAAAATTATCAAAATTTATCTGTAAAACAAATAGGTGCCAAAATTGAAATATACATACATAGGTCCTCGTACATACTATGTCAAAATGTTAAGTTAAACTGAGAGGTCAATCGTTTAAGTAAATAGGCATATAACATCCGTTAGCTACTCGTCTGAAATAAATAATTCACTATCACGGAGAATGCTGTTAGATAGATCTTAAAATTTTGTCATGACGTGTCGTTAACCCAAACTCGTAACTTTATGGCCTTTTAAAAGAGACTCAATGTAGAAGAAGTTCCCACTTCCAAATAAATTTATCGGAAATATATATCGTATTATCTATGATATACCTATATATCAGTAGTTACAATTGTCTCAGGAGCGGTGAATTTTCGTAGTTGAGGATGATGAGTATGTACAAGAAAAGGTTTCTGTAGTACTAAAGACATCTCTGGAAACAATATTTTTATAGATCAAACAGATGTCACTTGATGTTAAAGTCAACTTTAGCCTGTTAAATTATATAATACGTTACTGTCCCTCGCTTTTTGTTACACCACAAGCTAACAGGTCTATGGAATAAGAAGTGTCGAAACAATTTCAGCCTTAAATGGTAATTTTAAAAAAAACTAGATAATGTCATGAACTATCATAATATAACTTCAATTATCAAAACTGCTAATGCTGTTTATACAGGATGACTGGTGAGATACCTTCAATATTTGAGGACGTGATAGTATGCGAACATATATCATGAAATAAAATAACATAAAAACGAAATATTAAATCGTACGAGTACACAGTACACCGAGAGTCCAGTATTTAACTGCGGAATAATTGGACAGAGCGCGGACACCGCGGTAGCGGGATGGAGGGCGGGGGTGGCGGCGGCGTGTCGTGTGCCGCGCCGCACGTGACGGACTATAATATCCAAATTTCACTTATTATTAGAGATATTTCTATAAAAAATTAAGCTTCTATTTTTTTTATATCAAGTTAACGAGAATCGAGTACCGAGTACTCTCCATAAGTATTGAAGGTATCTCACCAGTCAGTCTGTATAATAAGTAGGTAAGTATAAAAACGATTCCTAACATCTTTAGAAAGTAAAAATTTTGCAATATCGTGCATTGCATTTGAAGTTGTCGTCACACTATTCACATCCTTGGTTACTTATATTTCTTACAATCAGTTAATTTTAATTATATGAAACTTAATATACGTAGTAAGAATATCAGTATATTGGAATAAAGTTACTCAGTATAGAATAATGTTTAAATTTACCTCCGAAGTACTTATCGAATTCTTGAAAATAACGAAACAAACAAACAATTCACGTTATTCAATAAATGGAGACTGAAACGTAATGCTGATAGATGGCCATTGTAGAAAACCTATATGTAAACAACACCGCAGGTAGCAACTAGTCTATAAATAAAATTAAATCAAACATCTTATAAAATATGTACGTCCAGTATAATCGGAGCAGCCCCGGCGGCCGTGCATCCCGATGTAATCAGATGAGTAAGAGGCGAAACAGTATTCGCAATATGGAAAATCTTTTCCCAAAAACTTAATAATGTACCAGATTACACAAAACCTTTGTGCTCGATTGCGTGGGGGAAATCTGATTGTTTTTAATCCAACATTTTTGTGGGAAACTGAGAATATAAAAAGTTAGGTTGAAATTAAAGTGGTACTGAGATTTTCTGTGCTTTAAAACTCGTATTACATAACGTTTAAGTATAATATATTTAAAAAATATAAATATTGCTAAAGATATATTAGCTTTGTTTCCTAGAAACTCAAAAAAATGTTTGTATATTAATTAGATTAGTTCAGGTGAGCTTATTTCATCAAAATCATTAATTCTATAATGAACTGTTATATGTTTTAAGTATAGTTAAATGTTATCGGAAACAAGGATTTTATTTTGTGTCTTTTGTAATTACATTTGATATTTTTAGAAATATGTAACATTATTTGAAAGTAGTAACAAGAAACAGTTATTTGAATAATACAGGTTTCGATATTCTAGAAATAACTACAAAAGATTTGATTTAATGACTGTTTCCGTTCATTCGTTCTCAAGCTATTGTCCCAAGAAAAGTTCACTCTATTTTTATTCCCGTTTTATAACTTTTCTTTTTCACTTTTTATGTTTAATCCCAACAACAATATTTTGTGTTTATTTAAAATAAAATCATTCGTATAGTTGTTAGTTTACAATTAAAAATTTTAGAATTTAAAAGTGTAGGTTACTGTTTATTGTGGGCTTGTTAATTAAAACATGGTGTAACGTTTTCTTGTGCTGTTTTCAGACTGTCATTTAAGTTTTGTATTTAGACATACACTGGTGGTAATTTTGTTGCGCACTCACTAAACTAATTTTAAGTTATCGCTGTCTTCTTTCAACGAAAGAAACAGAAAGAGACAAAACACTTTTAGCGCTGTCAAATTAGACCGTACACGTCATTTCTACAGACGTTTAAACTATTACTCGGAAAACGTCGATTAAAAACATCGCGATTTGACATGTCTGGACTAATCTGACGTGTCTAAAACGTTTTGTCTCTTTTGTTTTTGTTTCATTTGAGAAAGATAGCATGCATCTAAAATAAGTTTAGTTTGTGAACAGCAGAATTACCACCACTGTCATGATGGTGCTACCTTCTTAATTCTAACAAAATCAATTAATTTTCAAAAACTGTCTATGACTGTGAGATGCCCCCTGATACATTTTATGAACGTCACACTAGTTATTTATGTTGCCGACATCATAGTCAATGACATCAACATACATGAAAATTTACACATTTTTAAGTATAACTCACAAACCGCTAATCAGATTATGATAGATACATTTTCTAAGAGACTACGTTGAAATCATGACCTATCTTAAAACAAATGTCTAAGTCGCTTATTTATTGGCAGAGTAATCGCGTAATAAACAATGGAAAATTTAAAAAAAACTTACAGTTGAATTTATATTCATCTGCTTTTTGGAGTCAGTTTTAAGATATTGAAAAGGAAAACGATTTGTTTGGCGGTACAAGTATCAGTGGTTACAATTACGAGTATAAATACGGTTGACAAATTGTTAAAGTTATATCTTGCTTTTGAAATAAGGAATTTTAAGCTTTGAGAAATGCGAGATGCAAAATAAAATTACAGAAACTTGATATTTAACCAGTATATTACTAAAATATGTAGACAGAAATACTAAATGAGCTCACCATCCATATTCGCACAATAAAACGTATTCTGCCAACGGCGGCGGCATATTTATCTTCAGATTGCCCCCTTAGGCGTCCATAAGTCACATTGACGGAAAAATAAATTGAAGAAACCAAGGAATATTGGTATGCTATGGATATTTGTTCTGATCGGGCCATACCTGAATACGTAATATTAATTTGGGATTCGATTGGGAAGCTAAGGGATTTTAGACCTAAATGAATATGATAATTCTTTGATGTTCGTCTCTTTCTTTTATTGTACTGTTCGCCGATTTAATGTTGCTTTCCTGATATAGATGAGTTCTATCTCTATTTCTTTAAATGAAGAACATATATTATAACTAGCCGTTTATCACTGCTTCGTCTACTTTTCTTTTTCTGTACAATCATCATTAGATTCGGACTTGGTGGCATTGGGTCTAGCTGGGAATAAAATATTTCTAATGAAAATATACTTTTTAAAATTGGTTTAATAATAAAAAAGAAATTAACATACATAAGAAATATAGGAGCCGAAAATGTAACCTCCTCCTTTTTGTAAAGACAGTTATAAGGGAAATTACGAGTATATGTTATTTCCCGGGCTATTTATTTTCACATGCAAAACTTTGTTTCAATCTATTCAGTAAATGAACCGATACTAAATATTAAACATATCTCCAATATTTTTGAGAGATTGAGAGAGAACGCAAATGCATTTGCTAACGTCCATGCCAAAATAAAAAAAATGTTGGCTCAGAGGTCAATACTTATTTCATAGATATTTTAGGTGTTTTAACGTAAAATCAAATTAATATTCAAGTCGACGCCAAGATGTTTTTTAACAGATGAATTATGCTACAGTTCTGTATGTTATATGTAAGTTATGCTTTTTTATATTATAGGGAGGCAAACAAGCAGACGGATTTCCTGATGGTAAGAATTTCACGCCGCCTAGAGACACCAAAGATGGTAATGGTGCGTTGCCAACCTGAGGTCAGGATGTTAGACCTTGAGCAAAAGTAATTTTACCGGCTACCTTACCCTCCGAACCGGAACACGTCATGACGTTATGGCGGCAGGAATAGGTAAGGCGGTGGTACCAATCCGGGCGAGTTGCTGCCAAACTCTACCACCTAGTCGGATGTCACGGTGTTAGTGACAGTGAGCCTATGCTCGCCTTTTACGAGCTGCCTGGCACAGGAAGGCAGATGGTCTATTCTGCAAAGGAGCCCGGACCAACACGGGGAAAACACGGGGAATACAAAACAGTATGTTAGTTTTGTATAAACTAAACAGAAGCATAAAATGTTACAGTTGTTTTAATTATCTCTCGCTACTCGATATTCCAAGATGGTAGCGAGCGCTAATTTCCCTAGTTAACTGCAACTGCGGTTTGACTTAAGGAATAACAGACAAGCGTACTTTATTCTACTGCTGATTCAACTTCAGTGACTACTGTACTTCTCTTGTTACTTGACACAGAGTAAATACATCCACAGAGAATCCTATTAATATTATAAATGCGAAAGTTTGTATGTATGGATGTATGGATGTTTGTTACCCTTTCACGCAAAAACTGCAAAGCCGATTACTATGAAATTTGGTATGTAGGTAGCTGAAGACCCAGAATAACATATAGGCTACTTTTTATCCC
>NJDD01000163.1:371967-383056 GCA_002245505.1 Calephelis nemesis
AGGCAAGTCACTCTCATCTATACAAATTTTATTTCATTCTATATTTTAGAGTCAACGTGGAATATTTTCTTCATAAAACATTCTCACACCTTAACTTTTTAATCTTGAAAAAATGACAAGATCAAAAAAGACTTAAAGGTCGCGTAATCTATCCGTAGTACTTTCAATCTGCAAAACATCCACAGTCCGCTCGAAATAAATGTTTTAAGCGTATTTTAAACGTGCAGTTGAAATAAACCAGCGTCTGGTTGGAAGTTCGACGCCATATTTTTTTATCCTCTAGCTCACACAAGCGGGTTAGATTTTTCGTTCTGCCCGAGAACAGGATTGTGTTGAATGTCAACTACGTTTTTTTAAACTTTTTTACGGGAATTCGAGGAAACTGATTGTGACTTTATTCTTAGTTAAGTGTGCAAACAAAAGTTTAATCAAGAGTTTAACTTAACTATTAGTAAGTCTCAGGTCGTTTTTGTAAACATAAAAAAACAAGTAATCATAATATAATATTTCCTAATAATAAGTATGATTATAATTTTATTATACTATCACTATGTCAATCTATTTAAATTATAGCTACTGTTAAGTTTATTTTGTGATATAGGTAATTTAGATTGTGTATGGATAACTTTATTTAGGTAAATAACATTGACATGTTTTAAAAGTGAGATGCTTTACCTACAAAATAAAAGTAATTTGAGTTTGAGTTTAAGAAACACGTGTCACTTATACCTCAAATATTGATGGGGCATATTGACCATCAATAACAAAATTTAGTATTTTGCATTTCATGTGTTACATGTGTTAGTATTTTTCTTACTAAATTATCCTTTAATAAATTCATCGACCAATTGTGACGACAAGCTTTGGGTTCGATTACCAACAGCAGCAGGCTTTGTGTGATGAGTATATATACCAGTTTTTCTAAGTTTGGTCGTAATACAATATCTAATTTGATATATCTATACATATAAAAATAAGTACCCATTTAGCGCTAATCACGCTTGAACGGATGGTCCAATTTTACTTATTCCTTTTTGTTCTGTATGCTACTGTCATAAAAAGGTTCTTATATGTAGAAAGATCAGGAACTTTGCAGGCAAAATGAGAAAAAAATACGCTTTAGTCAATACAAAACATCAGTAGTTATAAATGAAAGGCGGCACGAAGTTGGCCAAGTCGGCTAGTTTAAATATAGTCTAAGCGTTAAAGATAGAAACGTAGCACAATGTACCGACAAACGTTGTTGTACCTTACACATGAGCCTACTTAATCGTCTCTGTGGTCTAGTAGTCTGGCGTTGGGCTTGACTTCATGAGGCCCTGGATACGACCCCCGATACGGGTAACTTAAAATGATTTGTTTTTACCTTTTCTCACTAAAACAAAGTTGACATTGTTATTTGATCATTGGGTATGTGATCAGTTGGCGATAGGCTTGTCACCTATCTAGAGTGGGACTTAGAGTCTTCGGCTAGTCGTGCGTGCCCTGCGTGCTTCTGCTTAGATTTCCAGGGTATGAAGATGAAGATACTTTTATTTCTTGCTGAATAAAGTATATTTTAAGACATATATATACTAAATACACAAAATCATAAGTATCGTTTTCGACCACAAAATTATTATGCATTGAGAATTTGATATACATATAAGACAAAAAAAAATTTTTAGGAAATTGTAAATTATCCATCTCTTAAAGGTACGAGACACTTGGTGAGCTCCAGTCAGGCAGGTCATTAATCTTTGACACCAATCGAGGGGATATATATTTAATTAAGCGGACAAATGTCATACAGGTCATTGGGTGACTGGAACTACAAGCCCGAGTGGTTGAGCAGCCACGTGCGTCAAATATAATTATAACTGTGCAATCAAATTGAGTTAACTTTTGATGTAGGGATGTGATGACCCCATCACTCGACTTTGAAAAAATCTAGTAATTAGTCATGCTGGAGAATACAGCAGTGACAATATTAAATAACGTTTCTTTCCATAACAGCATTTTCTTAACGATTGACGAGTCCTCGTTTGAATGTAGCTGGTGAAGTTACGAGAAAAGTATAAGGCAGATATCGCACTTCACCGCAGGCGGCTCCGGTTTGTGGTGATGAGTTCAACTTTGTGCCAAAAAATGTTGATCTGTATACAAAAACCGCGTGGTATGATAACTTTTAAAGTATGAAACAGTATGGAGACTAAACCAAGTTCATAAAATACTTACCTAGACTCTAAAAAAGCCTGAATTCTATTGAATCAATCGTGTTGTCATTTTTTTATGATATAGGAAGGCAAACAAGCAAGCAGACGGATGTCCTGATAGTAAGAAATTCACGTCGCCTAGAGACATCAAAGATGGTAATGGTGCGTTGCCAATCTGAGGTCAGGATGTTAGGCCTCGAGAAAAAGTAAGTTTACCGGCTACCTTACCCTCCGAACCGGAACACGTCATGACGTTATGGCGGCAGGAATAGGTAAGGCGGTGGTACCAATCCGAGCGAGTCGCTGCGAAACTCTACCACCTAGTCGGATGTCACAGTGTTAGCGACGATAAGCATATGCTCGCCTTTTACGAGCTGCCTGGCAAGATAGGCAGATGGTCTATTCTGCAAAGGAGCCCGGACCAACACGGGGAAAAGTTCATAAAATACTTACCTAGACTCTAAAAAAGCCTGAATTCTATTAAATCAATCGTGTTGTCATGTTATTTTTTTATCGATCGAATTGCAATAACTACGATAATTACAAATAATATAAGTAGCTATCCTCATGGCATTAACTAATCTCATAATAAAAGGAATACGCTCAAAGCAGTTTTAGGAAGATCGCGGAAACAAATCATAAAGTGAAACTCGTCTTAGATTCTATACTTCTTATCGTCGGTGCTTGGTGGAATTCCATTCTTGATGCAATTTATTTAGAAACACTTGTACTTTCCACAATATATTTTATTATTTTTATGATTTAGCCAACCGGTTTCGCTATGCAAGCATCATCAGGGCTATAGGGTAGTTTACGGTAGACAGGGATAAATTAATTTACATTCTAAAAATTGTTGTATTAATAAATAATCTTATAATAAATACAAAATACAGTGTGTTGTAGATTGTAATTAAATAATTAAAATTAGTAATTTGATTAAAACCTATTAAATATTTGCACACCACAAGTTGGTAGAATATGTTGAAACGCTTAAATAATTTTGTAACATCTTTGTAACACTCATATTCCGCAAATAAATATTTTTTCTTTTCTTTTCTTTTCTTTTCAACAAAAAACGTAACTCCACGCCCATATCCTCGAAGAGGTAGGTAGAGGTGGAACCTGTAAAGCACTACTAGCCTGTTAAGTTTTTCGCGAAAGTAATGAATCTGCTACTTACTCGACAAAAACCTAAAATTACTTTAACACTGATAGGACACATACACCATCAAGTGACGAAAATGGTGTAAGTAACAAAACTACCTGGAGGTAAAAATATATGAACACTAGCTGCACTAATAAAACCATAGGCACCTCATAAATGCGCATGTTTGTGTGGTTTCGTAAGTTTGTAACCTCATCAATACGCATGTTTGTGTGGTTGAGTAGTTTCGTAAGTTTGTAGGTAGTTTCCATACTGATTCATGTTTGTATTGTGGTATAACACACTGTGACCGCATCTCCGTGCGGTGATATTTCGAGGTCAAACTCCGCACCGCCGCACACCGTTATTCGCCCGCAGTGTGATATCCGCGTACATGAAGGCCTAACGTAGAGAAATACATCACCAGCTTGGCGTCTTTATGCGGCGGTTTTTTTTTAAATGAAATGAATATAATTGCTCTAAATACGGTTTTACATATAGGTGTTTACATATACATTCTTAAGCCTCGTATTCAACCAAGAAATGGCGTGCAAATCTATAAAATATGTGAAGTACACAAAATTTTAAACAATATTTTTTTTAACAAATAAACTCCTTCTTGATAATTACATTGTATAAATTTCGTTAACTTCATAGTCCTTTCAATGAAATATCTAATAAATAGTATCAAATTAACATGTCAACTGAAATAAAATATCAATAATAAGTAAAAAAAAGAAAAAAAAAGAAAATATTATTCAATTAGATTAGTAAGAAAAAAATCCTGGACAGTATAATAAGTTTTTCCGATTAAGAAGGTGTGCAAAGCTTTTTTAAAATTTTTTAAATTTAAATTTCGCATTTCTTTAGGTAATCTATTATATATCCTTACACTCATTGCATAACAATTTTTTGCCATCATAGTATTACGTATAACTGGCATTTCTATTTTGTCTCTATCCCTAATATTATCCTTATATTACTTTTATCAGGAGATCCGTCTGCTTGTTAGTCTTTAATCATTTGTAATTTTTTACAATACTTACACAATTCACTTAATTACAAATCAAAAGCTACAAATGTTCTTTAAAAAGACCTTACATATTAGTATATCCAGTAGAAGTCAGGAAAGCCCCAAATATCAATACGTTTAAAAATATGGTTAAACGTCACTTTCTACATTCAATATGACTCGATTAAAGTAATTCTGTTTATGCTTTTTTTCCTTTATTTTAAAATCTTTATATTCCACTTGATATTACATGTGTTATATTTCTTTTTCGTGTATTAAGAGCACCATGGTGCAAAATTTATTTTATTATGTCTCCATAACGTGGGGTTGCCTGGAAGAGATCGCTGTTTTGGCGATAAGGCCGTCTTTGTGTATCACTTAGTTTTTAAGTTTCTTTTAATGTATTTCTTTTTATGTATTTTGGTGCACAATAAAGAGTTATTCTCTTCTGTTCTATTCTATATCGCATAAAACCTACTGTCTATCTAATATTCCCGTGAATTGGTGGGAACAAAAGTCGCAACGCATCTGTGATACTTCTGGTGTTGCGTATGTCCGGAGGCGGCGGTGATCATGAAAGTACTAATAATATTCTAACTTAACATAATAATTATTTTTGAGTTACTCCTGACCATCAATGTCGCAGGTAAGCGCTAGTGCAGAACATCACCTTCAAAATAACTCATGAAAAAAAGTCTGTTTTCCTGGTGCTGCTCAAGAAAATCAACATTTGTAAATGTCATCCGGTTAAACTTTTTTCGGACATACACAAACAAGCTTGTGAACCGACAAGGCTGCTAACTCCATAAAATTCAGTCTGGGATGCGTTTAGAAACTTCAATTTGCGATAGACGTTTCTTATCAATGCTAAACTTCCATTATTTTAATTTCCGTACCTAAACCATAAAAATTACTGATATGAGTACTTTCAACGGATACCTATTCGATACTTCGTGTACTAAAATGTACTTGCTATCGGAGAAAAGTATCAAGTACCTACTTGTATTTACTAGTATCGTTTCATCCCTACCCAGGGATGTTAATTTATTGATACACAAATGCATTTCAAAGGTTTCAGAAATAGTTTTAAACAATGTGTGAATCAATGCATAACTGAACCTCCATAACACTCCTCACTTATTGAGTATCAACCCAAACAGTACTTCCCCCGCAGGGTACGATACCAATAAACAATCAGCACTGTTCCAATCAGCGAATGCATTGTTTGCGAGCCTTTGATAAATTAATATCTAATACAGAGTTGCCGTCCGTACGTTCACCGATAGTTTCATTTGCATTACAATTGATTTCATCAAACTTTACTTGAATTAAACGCCGCTACTCGCTAATTATATCCACAAACTAAGATGAACAGTACTTATGAAATGCAAATTTCGGCTGTTGGACTTCATTCGATTGTAAACTCTATCGTGTTAGATATAAAACATAATCTGTACGTACAGTAACGAAGTCAGTTTCCACCATAAACAATACGATATTACAAACATTGAACAAGTTATTGGTTGGGCCATAGTTAACAACCTTTATGTTGTAATTCACAAGCTCCGTCTAATGAACTTAAGTTTAAGAACTTAGTAAGTTAGGAAGACAAATATTTGAGCTCTTGCGTGGAATGAAATGTTTGAGCATTATTTGAATACATTTGTTATATAACAGTATTGTTTATATAGCTGTAGTTATGGAAGTTCTCCCCGTGTTGGTTCGGGTGCGCTGAGTATAATATACCATCTGCTTCTCTGTCCGGCAACAGATAAAATGTAAGTTGTTATTTATTTCAACCAACAAAACCGGTTTTAAATGGTAGACTACTTAGTCGGGTAGAGAATCACCGCCTTACCTATTCTACTGCCATAATTCATCGGTCATTTTCCGTTACGAAGGGTAGAGTAGACGGTAGACTTACACAATAGGCTTAACATTGAGGGACGCACCCGTAACATCTATGATTTCTATAGGCCACGGTTGTCTCTTACCATCAGCAAAACCTGTGTCCTTGTTCGTTGAGCTATTACGTAAAAAAGTCAGAAAAATTTATTTATTTTATTTATTGAGAACAAATTCACAAAATCTTTACAGGTTTCCCTAAAACGACATTGTGAGTTATACATAATATAGTAACAACTTAATAATTCATACATTGCCTTTCCATGTAGGTTTGTGCGAGTTCTGTGAAAAAAATTGAAGTCTAATGACAAAAAAAATACATGTACAAAAGGTGAATGCTTACCTAAAAGACTTAAATCTCATTTATTTTAGTTCTTTGGTTTATGTACGTTTATCGTTTGTACTGTCTTTTTAAAAGAATCATAAAAGTAGCGGATACTCTTTTTTTATTACAGAAATAGGTAGACTGGTGGTCGATCATAAAGAAAGTTTTTGCCTTATTTTATTAACTGCTAAATCCTATTAATATTATAAATGCGAAAGTTTGTATGTATGGATGTTTGTTACTCTTTCACGCAAAAACTACAAAGCCGATTACGATGAAATTTGGTATGTGGGTAGCTGAAGACCCAGAATAACATATAGGCTACTTTTTATCCCGGAGTTCCAGCGGGATTGGAACTTACGCGAGTGAAACCGCGGGGCGCAGCTAGTTTGCTAATAAATTGCAAAAAGTCTGAACTCTTATATATATATAAATAAGTCTACAATAAAAGGGTGGAATAGCCTTGACTAAAACAAGACCTTTAATTTAGCGAACAAAGTTAAGAAATATATTCAAATAAAAACACGTTCCCAAAGGCATACAAGTCGAAAATGAAATAAGAATATACATTTTCCCTGACACACGAAGATAAGTATACAAACCGGGCTGCTTAAAATTCCCTGACCTGACTTAGATAAATGATGGCAGCGGACTCGGCGAGGTCAATACATTCCAACTTAAGTGAGAAAAAATATGGACCGCGTTTTGGCACCTTTCTGAACTTCGACGTTATAATTAAAACTTGATAAATTATGTTCACTTCTTGTAAAGTTACTTTTTGTTCACTGCTTTAGGGGTCTTACAGGGGCAATCTACTCGTTGCCATTTATGACTTTTGAAACCGAAGCTTTTGGACGGAGTACTCTTAAAATCAGCTTTTAACTTGAATTATATAAGTTTATTTGGAGAAAAGATGAATTGATATTTAGTATTTGGTACTTAGCTACATAACAAAATTAATTTATTAACTTGATAGTTGTTAAGTGTATAAAAATATTTCACAGCCGACAACAAACTCCGGATTTTCTGATTGGCTGATTTCCTAAAGCGTTACATCCGAGGACTGTCATTGATTAAAATGGTTACTGGTAGAAGTGCGAAAAGTAAAAGTAATTAAATTTAAACAAAATAAGTCCAACGTGCAGTTAAAGAATATTTCTAATATATACAATTCTCGTGTCACGGTGTGCGTGATTGAACTCCTTCGAAACAGCTTGACCGATTCTCATGAAATTTTGTAAGCATATTGTGTAGGTCTGACAATCGGCCAACATCTATTTTTCAGACCCTAAGTGACAAGGTAGCTTACTCCAATTTTTTTACTAAAATCACATTTAAAATAAGTAGCAGAATAATGTCTGCCGGGTCAGCTAGGTTTATTATAATAATTAATTAAAGAAAACAAAATATTTTAAACAAACAACCAAAAGAGTGCTTGATAGTTAGTCTAAAACATGATAATCTGCAATAAGTTACAGACACAGGAATAATGTAAATTAAAATTTCAAATGTTATTTCAACATTAACAATTCAAATTGCCTCAGTTGACACGAATAAAACTTTCCAAAACCATATTCAAATTGAATTTGAATTTGCCAACTCTAATTCACTTTAAGATCCTTTTTCAGAATTTAATATATTGTTTTGAAAATAGGACCAGGTCGTTTGTATTTAACCAAAGGTGGGAGGAACGTACAGGCTTAGCGGCTGCCACGATTTGCATAATGAAGGCCGAACTCCATCGACATGTCAGTGGCGCTGTGCGACAAATGCGATTCGCTGGGGATATTCAGATTCACAGGTAAATGTTGCCAGCCTTAATGCCTTTAGACGGATCATTTATTTTCAGAAGATTATTCGGAAGTGAATTGATATTAGTTGAATTAAGATTTGAGATTGAGATTTGAGAAAGGGTGAGATTAGGGCCGACCTTTATAATCTAGAATGTTAATCATTCCTTTATTGAAACCGTTTCTTATTCTAAATTACAATACGCAGATGGATTACGAGAAAATAAAAAAAATTAGTTCAATGTAATTCATTGCTTTTTTAGAAAATCTTTTTCCCAGACCTACTCATAGAATGAAATTCCCGCCGCCTAGAGACAGCAAAGGTGGTAATGGTGCATTGCTAACCTGAGGCCGTAATGTTAGGCCTCGAGAAAAAGTAAGTTTACCGGCTGCCTTACACTCCGAACCGGAAAACGTCATAACGTTATGGCGGCGGGAATTGGTAAGGCGGTGGTACCGGGTGAGTTGCTGCGAAAATCTACCACCTAGTAATATGTCACGAATTTAGTGACGGTAAGCCTAAGCTCGCCTTTTACTGGCATGAAGGCGGATGGTCTATTCTGCAAATAAGCCCGGACCAACACGGGTAAATGTATGTATGTAGTTTCGGGGTTGTTCCTCGACATTCCTATTTTTTGCTACAAAACTTGATTGATCATGATATGGTATTAGATATAGTGCTTGACCAAATTGAATCAAGTTCTTACATTAAAAAAGTATCGTAATTGGGCAAGAACTTGTGGCTGTCGATTTAAGGATCTTGTGATCACTAACGGACGAAACTGCGGGTGCAGACTAGTCATACAAATTCCTATTGATGTGATATGTTAAGTGTATTGTTTTTGTATCAGTTTTATTTAGGAATGTGATTTGTCTCATCTTATGTAATAGAATTGTAAATGAAGTCGATATAACAGTTTGCATTTTCAATGCGTTTAAGTCAATCAGTTAATCTGCTTTCAGACTGTCGAATACAAAAGCCCTTTGTTAAATGAATTGGGAGATAATTAATTCACAATTTAATGAGGTTTGTCGTGTCAGTTTGTATGTCACTGATAAGCTCGGTTATTTGAAAACCAAAAGTAAGAGGCGAGCGAAGGCTTATATGTTTGTTTCACCGTAACTTTTTAAAAGTAAAGTTCTGCGACGATTATGGTTATTCTTATCATTATATTTTACTTGTGTTGGTCGTCAGTGCTCGCCATTACCGTATTGTGGCTAAATGAAAGAATATCCCACAATACTGGTCTAAAAATACACACACTGTTTAACTTTTAGCATTTTTTTTTTTATGAATAGACAAGATTTCGGTTTCACAGATATGAAACAGAGCAAGTGCATAAACAAAGCACCAAAAACTTTTTTGTGTCTGTTGGTGAAGTGTTTTATATCTTGAAAATTTAATAAATATTCGCCATAAAACCAAACATGTTTATATAAATACATTTTTTATTATATTGGAACAAAAGTCTGAATTTGCACTGCTTGGCTATACAGCCATACTGTTATTAATTATACTGAAACTAGCTATTGCCCGTGACTTAGTATACGCATTTAAATGACTTTTTTGTCAGTGATGGAACGGAAAGATTTTCCCGTAGTAAACGCTTTTTTAAATATTCATATTTTCAAAGAAAGAAACACTTGTACTGTTTTACTTATCACTTATAATTTATTACTTTGTAATTAATAGCCTACCGGTTTCGCTTATACAGCATCATCAGGGCTAAAACTTAAATGTTGACCTGGTCTGTAATATAAAAATATTTTATTTCTTTCTAAAAGCTACTACTACACAAAATTTTGTAAAAACCTTTTGAGTCGTATTTGCAACAAACAAACAAACATTTTAGGTTCTGTATCCTGAATACAATATTTTAGTTACTAATTTAAAAAATATTCACAATATTTATACATAGCAATAACTGTTTTCAAAATATTTCATATACAAATTTAGTTTAATTACAGCTTTATTATTTATGTAGATTACTGAACGCAGGTCAACTTGTTAATATGATCTTTTGCATATGGAAATGAGAAATATAAATTGTTTTCAACTTTAAAGTAATATATAAATTAAAAACTCTAGAAACTTACTAATACTGAAGAAATTGTGCACTCATCACAGTTTGTTCAGAAGAGGCAAAAGCATTAGACTCGTAATAACCAAAGAGAAATCACTCACGTCCGCATGTGCGGAAGATCTATTAATTATTATTCGTCAAGGATGGGAAAGAAAATGACCCTGATCAGCATGATTGATTGAAGCCGTCTCCTGGCTTATCCCGTACCTCAGACGAATTTCAATGAGCTTGAATAAATGGTTATTTCTCCGATGATATTTTTTTGATTTTATCTCATCTATCTACGCCTGATATTTTAAACTAGCGGATGTCGCCAACTTCGGCTGTGTATTTATTTGTACATTAAGAATAACCAAATAAGCATAAGGATTTTTTGATGGTAAGAAATATACGAAGAGTTTAAACAACAATGTTGTGGTATGTTGCCAACCACATTCTAATCAATATCATTTTGGAATTTCACACGCTAGGGAAAATGGAAAATATTAGGTGTTCCTATTCAGGTAAGTACGGAATAGGTAAGGATTACTTATTCCGGCTGTAATATTGAAACTACTAAAATGTTATCTATACCTAGTCTTGCCATAAATATTGTAATAAAGAAAAAAAATATTTTTTTAACTGCAAATAACAT
>NJDD01000164.1:9541-33875 GCA_002245505.1 Calephelis nemesis
ACATGATGCCTATCGGTATTATACAATTGTAAGTACAATTACAATGTAATGTAAGTACAATTTTTATAACATTATTATTATTATTACTGTTTAATTTTATCCAGTAAGTACTATTTTAAATTAAGTTTAAAACAGTTAATTGTTTCACAATTTTATATTGCATTTGGTAATTTATTGTATAACTGTACTCCTTCAAATTGGATGTTTTTTTTTCCGTACAGAGTTCTAGCACGAGGCAATTCTAAATTGTTTCTGCTTCTGGTGTAGTATTGGTGTGACTTTTTATTAAATGTGATTTGGGAATTTATGTTTCTTGTGAGTATCTTTTTAATTAGTATACATATATTGTAAGTACATAAATATTGTAAATTCAATAGTTTCGTTTTAGAATAAATAATATTAGAGGGAGTGTCATATGCGTAATTAAATAATACTTTAATCAGTTTGTTTTGTGTTATTTGAATCTTTTTTAAATTAGTTTTAGCTGCTTGACCCCAAATTTCTATTAAATATTCAAGATGCGGTTTCACTAGGGTATTGTATATCATGTGACGTAGTTGGTATGGTACATACTTTGATACATTACGTAATGCTCCAGTTATAGGAATTATTTTAGATCGTACATAATCTATGTGTGGTTTAAAGGTCAGTCTATTGTCTAATATAATACCTAAATACTTTTCTTGATTAGATTTGTGTATTATTTCATTATTTATAGTTAATTGCTTAAAGTCAGGATTTTTTTTATTTTTAGCGGAAAATATTACATACGAAGTTTTTGCAGTATTAATAGTTAAAAGATTTTGTTCTAGCCATTTTTGCAATATATTTAAATCATTTTGAGCTTCCGAAATAACATCTTGGACGGATTGTCCAAAGTAAAAAAATACACGTATCGTCGGCATAGAGCGATATATATCCTGCCAAACCTGCATCACTTATGTCATTAACATATATTAGAAAAAGAAGAGGTCCTAAAACTGATCCTTGAGGCACTCCGTACATTATTTTGAGGGGTTTAATTTCGTGATGTTCTATTTTAGTTATTTGAAATCTGTTAGTAAGGTATGATTCAAAAATACTAAAAGCTTTATCAGTTATGCCTAGACTTTTTAGTTTTGCTAGCAAGATAGTATGACTTACTGTATCAAATGCCTTTTTTAAATCAATAAAAACTCCTAACGCTATTTGTTTTTTATCAAGATTATTTTTAATTTTAGTTATTAGATCAATTGTGGCGGATAATGTGTTTGATTGAGGTCGAAATGGTGAAAGGTCGATATTGGTGATTATGTAGAAAGTTTACATTATTTAAATGAGTGTACAAGCGGCTATAAAGAACTTTTTCAAATATTTTTGACATTACTGGTAATACAGAGATAGGTAGTTACCAGGATCAGTTTTAGCTCTAGCCTTATGTATGGGGATTACTTTAGCTATTTTTAAACTGTTCGGAAACACACCGTTAAAAAAGCATTTATTTATACATTTTGTCAAATTGCTAACTATTAATTGTTTAATGCATTTGATTGATTTTGTTGTAACTTTGTCAATTCCACAGCTTCTGTTTGAATCTAAACTGTCAATTATTTTAAGTATTTCATCTTCTGTACAAGGTTTTAATGTTGAAAGAGATGGATAACTATTTTTAATTTTCGTATTCTGTATATTTTTAAAATTATTTGAGTTTATTAGTGTGTTCGCCAGGCTAGAACCGATACTTAAAAAATATTCGTTAAATGCGTTACAAATTTCATAAGATCCTGTTATAACATTGTAGTCAATAATAAGCTTTGAAGGAGGACAGTTATTTACATTTTTATTTTTAGCCAATGTATTAATTAGCTTCCATATTTTTTTAGGTTTATTACTACACTTATTAAATGTATTAAAATAATATGTCTTCTTTTCCTTATCTATAGTTTTTTTCACTGTATCCTTTGCTATTAAGTAATCTGTTACTAGCCTTTCATTTTCTGGATCAGCTTTAAATCTATGCCATAACTGATTTCTTTTATTGATACCTTCGATTATGTTTTTATTGATCCAATCCTTTTGTGGCTTATTCAGAATTTATATTTTATTTTTGTAGCAGCTGTGATATTTTTTTATGAATATTTCTAGTTTGTCGTAATCATCTTCATCTTTTGAGAAATCATATTTTTCCATGTTGTTATATAGTGACGTATAATCAACCGCTTCATACTTCATTTTGTAATTAATATTTTACTATCTTTTTTGATTTTTTTATTTCCAATTAAATTTGGTTATGGTCAGAGAGAGATGATTCAATTACAGCCATATATATGTTCGATTGCCAGTCGTTCGTACTTACGTGGTCAATTATAGTTTTGCTGTGTCCAGAATATCTTGTACAGAATTCTTCCTGTATTTTATTGATTATGCGGTAGCTTGATTCTTGTAAGATATCATTGTAATTCTTTAGCTTTTGATCAGTATTCAAAATATCAATATTAAAATCTCTTACAATTATTGTCCTTTTTCTAATTTTTTCTAAGAAACTCGAATAAATATCATAAAAGTCATTTAGGTTAGTATTTGGAGGTCTGTAAATTACTCCAATAGCCATATTGTACTTTACTAAGTTTATCCAGAGAAAATTATTGCCATTTATATATTTTTCCTCTAAAACATCAAATTTTAAACTCTTATGTATATATATAGACACCCCTCAGATATTTTAGTAAGAAACTATAATATCGCGATGTACGATTTTCTCGAGTTATTGTATACGTTATAACGTCGAATATTGCTGTGTTGCTACGAAGTTATTGTCAGCTAGAAACAACTAGAGAACTTTATACACTTTGATTGTGTTTTATGTCTAAATTTAAAGGCTTAAAAAAAATTAGTTTTGTCGCTCTACGGTATAGTCGGTTTAATTTGGCAACTAACTATTGGGATATTTCACTCCAAATTTACCTCCCAGTTTGGTCCATTGTGAACTGAATATGCGTTTTGAAATGTTTAACTATCGTGTTTCCTGAATTACCCAAATTTTTTTCAAGAACAGTGCCCCCTGTTATGTTCGCCACTACAAAGGGACCTTCAGATAGTGAATCTGGGGAACTTCATCAAACGTCCGAGTACTCACATGTCCCCACGGGCATATACGGGCAAGTGGCGTCGTGAAGACTGGGTAGAGGGACAAAATTGTACAAACTACAGTAATTTAATTCATACCCAATAGCTAGCGCAAAAACCATACCCCGGAGCCATATTATTGTCTCCTTGCAGAAAGCCAGAAATTGATCACGAGCACTTCTTGCTCGGCTGAAAAAACTTTCCCTTCCAATCCCTTTGACGCATCATTACCTCGTTATCACTTTAATATTAAAACTTATTCAAATTCAAAACACTTAGTGATGAAAACCCTTGCTAAACTTCACACAATATGTTACTACAGTATAAAACAGATAGTAATACTCAGAAGTACACCACGTTTTAAATGCTTAATAATTCAATAGAAGTATTCCAGAGTATCTCTTGAATATTCAGATCCAAACATCAAAAGCTGTTAATTCTAACGTATGTATGATGTGCGATTGCACATTCGTATTCATTGAAGTTATTCCCATCGTGTTACAAAGGTAAAAGCGCATTAAGCCAGCACAGTTAAATGCTCTTTATATAATGAAAGCGTTGATGATGTGCAGCGGCTGCGCCAACGTTTACCAGCTTAAGGTAGTACTCCACCTTCCTTTGTAACTTCAATCACATTACCTTTGGCCAATTGAGAATACTTTGTTTTTAATTTAAGCTTAAGGTACAGAAGGTAACACGTCAAGTTATCCACTTTTAAAGAAAATTAAACTGTTCTCGAAAAAAAATTGTTATCAGTAAGTAGCTTGATGTGTTGCCTTCTCAACATATACATTTTTTAAATACACTTTATGTTTTAAATGGCGACATGAACTGGTTGATGAACTTTTTCGTGTGTAAATAAATATCCTTATCAACCAGTGGGCTGATTCAGAGTTTTCGCTTTTATTTTATTATCGCGTTTGCTTTGAAATGATCCAAATTTATGGATATAATAAGTAATTTGAACTATTGTTAGAGGCGCTGTTAATAATTACATACATTTGGGTAATTCAGGAAACACGATAGTTAAACATTTCAAAACGCATATTCAGTGCACAATGGACCAAACTGGGAGGTAAATTTGGAGTGAAATATCCCAATAGTTAGTTGCCAAATTAAATCACTAGCAAGCGATGGAGTCGTTGTATCCCAGCGCTCCTTTGCATTCTAAGTAAAAGATGAATCGGTTAAAAAAAAACCGTTAAGAATAAACATGAAAAGTAGATCAGCTGGGCAATAATACGCTCACAGACATATTTTTTATTTAAATAATGGTTTATGTGGCACAGATTCGTGAAGAAACAGCAGCTGTTCCCAGCGGCAGCGGAACAGGAGCGGCTGCAGCAGGGTGTGCGGCGCGTGCGGCCGGCGACCCGCACCGGTGTCTAGGTTTGTGCCTACTCCTCCTGTTGCTAATGTCCGCGGCCGACGCTGTGGGTACACTGGCCTACAGCCGACAGCCCCGTACAACGCGTAACTGTGCACTAACTGCTAGCGTAAAACCGAAACTAACCGAGAGGACCGCCAGGCCGCCGCGAGCGCCATGCTTGCTGTCCCCCTCTCGTCCGCTCCTGGCGCCCTAGTACTGGAGGCTCGTGATTTTAGTAATTTTCCATTTGATAAGTACAACGTGTTATAGATAATAGTTTTTTTGTATTTATGTCCGACAATACCACGAACATAGAACAAATTGACAACGTATTATACATCTATCTATATAGCTTAAAATAATTAGCGCGTGAAATATTCAGATCAGATCAATTGAAACACCCTCTAACATTAATAATTGTTTTAATAACCCTATCATCTGGACCAGCCCGCGTCGGAATTCGTCAAGCCGTTCGAAAGTTATGATGCCACAGACAGACACACAGACATATCAAACTTATAACACCCTCTTTGCCGGTGGGGAGAATCCTGTTTAAATTTTATCACCATTTGATCATTATGTGCTCATAACATCATAAAATATTTTATAAAGTATTTACATATTTTTTTGTAATATCATTCTTATGAATTGTTCAGTCAATTGTCAATTGTTTTCATCATATTATTGCCTCTTACAACAAACATTATTGTATTTTTATACAAATGTAATAATATTTTATTACTTCACAAATCAAATACTTGGCTATATATAGATCTTATTCGCTATACGTGCTCATACAAATTATTATAAATTGGTTTATTTTCCGATAGATTCGAATATTTATTTATCTCAGATTATTTGGGCATTTATTGGACGATTTCTGTTATATGTTATCTGTTTCTAAGGTAAAACTTACGTCGTCTCTCCACTCTGTGTCCGTGGTCTAACTCGATATTTTGTTTTTACACTACAAAATGATAGCGTACTTAAATTAAACTAATATAATAAATAAATGTTATATATTGACGTAGCTTAAATACAATATTTTGTTGAACATTCATGTTTTTTTAGAACCATTCAAGTGTAACGTTCCGTTTATCGTAGGGTATATTTATTATCCTAGAGTATAAATTTATTCGGATCACAGTGATGTAAAGTGTATAAAATAAAGTGTACATGAATAATTCCTTCGATGGTGTTCAACTCTATTTATATAAATCCTGCCTAAAATGATTTATATCGCTGTGATTCGACAGTTTCGTACAGTGAACGGAAAAAATGTGGAATATTCTAATAATCGTAATATAAACCGTAATACATTATTTCTGTATTCATACATCAACAAACTTATTTGTTTAAAAAAGACATTTGCAGTTACTTCATTTGCATTAAATGTCTCTGCAAATCCATTAAAAATATTAATTAGAAATAAATACTTAAATGACTATTGGAGCCTGAATCCAAACTTAAAACGTTTATATCGTCAACTCGTTATTTTTATCGATAGACTTTACCATTAGTTGGTATTACGTTCGGTAAGTTACTTGTCGAAGTCTATAACACGGTCTAAGAATGCGTTTCTCTTAGTTACCAATAGAGGCGCTGTTCAAAAATTTCATACAAATAATTTACAGAGACGTTAGCGAGTATGTAAACTTGACAAGCCGTAAACTCATGGTAAGGGCCCACAGGTCTTACTATGAATTTAGCTATACTCGCTAGCGTCTAAGTATATTATATGTACGAAAACTTTGAACAACGCCACTGGTAACTAGAGAAGTAAATATTTAGGTCAAAAGCGCAGTAGATTTTGATACATAAGTTACCGAACTTAATCAACAGACACTTCCTATAATTCTGAAAGCACAGATTTTCACATTTTTTTACGTTCACTGGTAGAGATCGTCTAATTTAAAATGACGCGTCTATTACTTTATTAGTTTATACATACGAAGCTGTGTTAGTGCAAATATAAGTAACGACACCTCAAGTGAGTTAGGTTTTCGAGCGTTGCAACCTATACTTTTACAGTCGATCAACTGTCGCTTGTTGAAAGCCGCAATGCTCTTTGTTTATTGAAATGATGTCTTAAAAGGATAAGCACGTCTGATCCGTCTCGCGTTCGGGTAATTTCTAAACTGTGACCAACTGTGACTGTTGACCAACATCCACATGATTGGAAACTGGATATCCAATTATATACGTGATTTATGTGTATTGCGTGCATACTATAAATATACGCGTATACGTAAATGCGATGGATAGGCGTGTCATTTCAGCTTAGACGGTCTCATACATTGCAGTAAATAATAAGTGATGTCCAAAATAATCTTATAGATATGTAATCACTCGATAAACGTCAAAATTTAAGAGCTAGAGAAAAAGTGCAATTACATAACATTATCTAATATGTATCTATTCCAAAACAATGACGTCCATTTTAATCTTGTGATGGGATTGTAATATGTGAGGGAGAGTAAAAAAGGTCATCGCACATATTGTCAGTGCGACTGCAGATTAGGATCTCTGTAAGGGTTTTCTTACGTTGCACGACAACTTCTAAAATGTTAATTATTTTAAACTGGTTTCAAAAAAAGGATATTGTATGTTTGAATTATATATATTTCATGTAAATTAATCGATTTTTCCGACATTTAAATACCAATTTTAACTTTTTTTTTCATTTGAAATGGCGTACCCACTTTCGAGTTAGTCCAAAAATCAAGTCTGGATCTGATTGATATCGAGAAAATACGCCACTCTTGTGTACTCAGTGAAATCAAATCGGTATTTTGTAATTTAACTACGGTAAAACTGCGTTTGTTTAACGATGCTCCTTGTTTTTAGTAACTTCTGAATAGTTCAAGCAGAGGTTATGCTAATCTGATGTCGGGCCTAAATATATGCTTTGACCTTCATTTTGAATTATAATGGACAAAGTATGTGATGTGTTTCTTAATATAGATATAGTAGAATATTTTAGCTGTTATATCTGCGTACTTATCGCAGTTAGATGAATTTCATTTTTGATCCACATAATTAAATAGCGCACATTAAAATGTAGAGAAATATAATGTAACAAATGTTGATTTGTCATGTTATGTTCATACTTAATTATTTATTTAAAACTAGAAACAGATTTACTTATCCAATAACCTCAAGAAAATTGTTTTTGTTTGGTTGGTCATCTCCAAGTCAGCTTTGTTGAGCACTTGCCAAATGTTATATAAATTTATAGTAAGATTACATTTTTCAATTATAAAAACTTGCTGCATTCATCTAAGGAGTTTTATCACTAATCTGAAAAACTCATTTACCAATATTAGCAAATTTGTCCGGTAGGGAGGAGTAAAACTTGTATGATATAAATGGCTGCTAGGGCAAAGCAAGGTTAAACGGTCAATAGTTGAAGAAATTATCGACACAATATTTTAACATAATTTTATCAAAAAAAATCTAGGTGTGATATAGCTTAATGTTAGTATTTAAATTCACTTCGTGCTTAGTTATGGATAAAATTAACCTGACAAAACAGATCAAGCAAATGAAAGCGAACAAAGTTTCTTATTTATCATTCATACTTTATGACACAATAAGAAAGATAATGATTTCGTTTGTTTTTTCTGGAATCACGCATGAATTATTGGCATTACTTTAAAGCATCGTGTAAAAATATTCCATACTAAGCAATTACTGTCAAGAGATTAATTTTTAAATTGTCAAATAAATTAGTTTAAATTGTGTTTTTTAGGGAATCACATAATTTAGGTACAAATATAAATATTTTTATAGCTACATGCGATAAATTGCACAACCTGAATGGCATCGAAAAGAAATGTTATTGATCATTAGATACACAATAATACAAAAAGTCGCTCATGTGACATCACCATAATATAAGTCTCAACAGAAAATCATGTTAAAACGCTCAAAATGTTTGCACAAAAATTGGATAGCAGTTCTCTTTTTTGTTTATTACTTAATATGTTATAGCTGCAAAAAAAGTCTTTCCCTACACTAACATACATTAAAATATGAAATATTCTTTACATTTTACTATTCGCCTTTCTGACAATTAGATTTGACTAGATATCACTTATGTCACACATAGGCAGCTTGTACAGCCTATCTATTTACGAACTTTTGTTCATTTTGTGTAGCTTTAGTTTTTATTTAGAAATCATATTATCAAATTTCACAATATTTACTTGCATATATTATTTACTTATCGTTAAATTGTTACTTGTCAATGTCTACATACATCCTCAATAATTATACATTTAAGTTTTAAGCATAATATTTTTAACAGTGTTATATTCAATCGTAGATTAGTTTGTTTCATATACATAGATAAATGAAGTTTATTTTTTAAATAAACCAAACCCATACACGTAGTAACAATATCAAATGTTATCGCATTTACATGGTGTTTCCTAATTATTTATTTAAAAAAGTTAGATAAAATTAAAAATGTAATATTAGCTTAATTGTTATTATAAGATGGCGTTTTGGCGATGTTTTTCTTGTATCCACAAAAATTTTTAAAGTTCTAGATCCAAAAGATGAAAGTTATAAATATTTGCATTTGGAAATGAAAAATACGCCATGACGTTTAGTGAACATACATATCTGTTACAATAAGTCTCAGAGGCGATAAATTATGTCTACTATGCGCTTAAAGATATTTATTACAGTTTTATCTCTGCTCATGCGATAAAAAGAAACTCTGCTCAATATTTTAACGTTCGATCATTTAGTAAATGGATTACGATGCTATTTGAGAGTAGAAAATTGTTTAAGGGGTAGGAGTCCCACAAAGAGATGGATTTAAAATGTCTTTTGCCCAAATTTGAATAGAATTGTTAAAGATTTGATAGGAATCTGGTTAGGACCGTTCATACTCTTAAAATTTTATTTACATGTTATATTACAAACCTAAAAAAAAACACTAAAAAATAATAAAGCTTTGTTCTAAGAATTTTTTCGTTTGAAATTGAAGTCAAAAAATATTGCAATCAAATTTCGTTAACGGCCTCATATAATTTTTAATAATCCGATTTGTAGGTTACGGCTTTTTATTTAGATAAAAAAACTTAACTAAAGTAATCTAATCTAAAATGATTCAAATGATTTGAAATTATTTTATAAAAAGATTTCGGCAGCTTTGTAAACTTCTTTATCCTTCCATTTCATGTCTTATTTTAACTTAGTTATTGAGTTATTTTTAATATTATTTGGTCTGTTCCCTAAAACATAATCCGGTGAAGTTGTAAAAACCGCGAGGTCAACAACATGTTAGCCATTTCGAAAATAAAGAATTAAATAAAAAAATCCTTGTTTATTAAGTTTTTGAGTTAAGGTAGCTTGTCTGGTGATAAAAATGCAGCAAAAAGTTTTTAAGTATATTCCTAAGTATTTTTTAATAATTCATTGTTTTTTTTAATTTATACAAATGCGGACAAAATAACTACATTTATGATTTTATCATTGATGAAATTGTTAAAATAATAGGCAAACTCTTATTTTCTCTTTGTTAAATGTGGTTGAAACCATATTCTTGAGCTTTTCGAACTGGAACAAAATGATATGCTTAAAAGATGCAGCTAATATATATATAGGTATATGTACGGAAGGTAAAACAACAAGCTATCCACTGGTAGCATTTATTCTCTAACAACAGAGTCTGAGTTTCTTCAAAAGTGGAAATAGTACTACTATTTAAATTACACGCTTCGGCTTTACACTTTTTACACTTTTATTTTTACTTTTAAATTAATTTCGAATTGGCTAACCCAATCTAAATTTAAGCGAAATGATTAATTATGTATATAGACGAATATAGCCGAAGCGCATAATTTAAATATTACTACTTCAACTTATTGCATGGCCTTCTGTACACACTTATACCTGACCCTTATACAATACTTTGTATTGGTGTATGGGGTCAAGCTATTTGCAATGCTATTTAGAACAAAATACAATGATGAGTAACGTAGCTGTTAATTTTCTTTTAATTTTAATATTGCTGTTTAAAGGTTACAATTTCACAATAAATTAAGAACTTTGTTTTGACGTGTTATTGCTCTAATATTTATGAAATAACATAAATGAAGAAATAGGAAAACATACAGTTAATTTTATTAACTTGAACATGTTGTAGACGGTTGTAAACATGGCTTCTAGCAAAGGTAACCTTGGAGAAAACTTCGTATCCATCTTCCGATTATTATTAAATTTGAAGTAAATCCACATTCTAGACTCTAGACAGATGCAAACTAATGTTTACAACCGTCTAGAATCCCCTTTTTTCTAAAACTAATGTTAAACAAAAAGTGTCAAATATTTTTATTACAGAAGTTGTTAATAATGTATGTATGTGGCCAGACAAAACGTTAAAAAATCCATGAATCGCTCCTACTAGAAATATTATTATATAATTATTGACGCATAAATAAGAATCGCATATAGTTCATGTGTTGTCGCATAATGTGGTTGTGATCCTCGAGGTGATTACGAATCCAAATAACATGTAAATGTATATATAAATTAGGTAATGAATACTAATAAATTTGGAGACTTGTACAAATTTGCTCACGAACATGTAAATTTTAAAACGACTGACGATCAAGATTTCTCATCGACTGGTAGCTAGAACTCAGTAATAAATGTAAAGTAACCTTAGACTATGTTGGGAATAAGACTCATTTATAGTGTCAGGAAGTGTACTATCGTTCGATGTAATAGAGATCATGAAACTCATTTTGATATCAATTTTGGTGTATCGATCGGCATTAAGTAGAAACCCAAATTGTATTTATAACTGTGAATGTTGAATTATTTGTATATATTGAACCTGATGTGAATGGAAAAATAATTAAAAGGTCTTTTATTACAAAAACCTTATTAAGATTTTCATTTTGATCTTGTTACTGATCAAAAAGCAGCAGTTAGTGGCATATTATTAAATCAAACTGACGTTATTTTATGCACATAGGGACTTTATGCTTTTTATGTTTTGTGTATTGAATGTAATGCTTTGCTTCCATGCTTATTAATCTACTAAAGCGCTAGGCTTAATAACATTACTTTCTTTGAGTATCGTTTGCAATTTTCTTTTTTTGTACAATCATTGTCATAAAGCAAATTTCAGTCGAGGTGAATAGATGTTTAAAAAATACAAAGTGATCAATTATTAACATTCTAGCATTAATTTCTGTTGTCCCTCACGTTTGGGTGTTGGTACCCTGGATAGAACCTGGATAGTTGGCATTCGCAAAGTATAGATTTCTCTACAAAATAGACTAATTTTATTTATTTAGACAGAACAATAACTAACATAGTAGTTAACAAGTAAGCATCCCAGTTGTCAAATGCTAAAAAACGTATTGACACATATTTTAAAGTTTGTCGAGAATAAGTAAAACACAAAAAAGAATAATTTAGTATTTGGCATATCAAAAGTATACTTGTGTGCGCTTGCCTTAGCTTTATTATTTAATACGAAACGTCAATCACTACCGGCGCATACTAGCCTTACCGGGTTCACTTTTAAAGTTTTCAAGCAATCTTTGAATGCTTGTTTGATATATAACAAAAATGTGGATACCTGTACCGAGAGGGAAACAAATAATTTATGTTTTGAGTGCTGTCAGGACATTTATCACATTTCCCCCTTTTTGGCGGTGTCCGTTTAGTAGAATAGACCAGGCAAGCAGCTGATTAGAAGAAAGCACTAGTTGAAATATAGGTCAGTGCCAACACGACCACTGGTAGTACAGCAACTTTCCCAGGTAGGGATCCACCGCCGTACCTTTTCCTGTTGTCATAATAATTCGGTCATTTTTCGGTTCGACTTTTATAATAGACCTAACTTCCCGGCCGCACGGCAGCGCACCTGTAATATATAAGGTGTATTAAGGTCACGGCTGTCTCTTACCTTTAGGAGACCCGTATGCTTATTCGCTGACCTATCACATAAAAAATCGATGAAAATATAGTTAGAGGGAAAATTTAAAAGCAACACAATACAGACCAACTCTTTAAATCTCGGGAGGTTTCTTTATAACCAACATTGTCTTGTTCATATACAACGAGAAATAAAGAACCAGAATATTTTATTGACACGTATTAATGGATCGCTTTGTAAATAATTTAATATTCATCCCGTTTTCTCCGACTGATGGCGATTGTACATTATTTTCTGATTTCAATTAATTTTGTGAATGTCTTACATTAGCTACACAACTCTAACGTCTGTTTGTTTTACGTCATTCTGTTAAATATGCAAAATTATTTGAGATCAGTGACGAGATTCTAAAACCCCTTTCGATACCTGTTTTACTGTTTCTAAGAACTTCAAGAATCGTTCGGATCTTCTGCATCATTGGTCTGCTGGCAAGAAACGCAACTGCATGGATGCTGGTATGGTGCTGGGTGGTGTTGGTCTGTCTCGTTGTTACTTATGTATTTAAATATCTTTGTTCTTTCTTCCACTAGAATGCGCGAAGGGTTTGCACTTGTACGACGGCCATTGCTATGAAAATTGCCCAGCCGATACGTACGCGAGTGAAATGCTAACGGAACGTAGCTCAAGACGACGTAACCTTACTAACTTGGAAGCAAATTCTCCAGCTGTTATGAAACGCCAGTTTTCCAATCCCTCGGCGTCAGAGGCTTTGGATATGGAATCTCAGGCTAACTACTCCAAAACGCCATTAATTTGTCTACCCTGTCATTACTCCTGCGCTACTTGCTCTGGTCCTCACAATAGCCAGTGCACATCTTGTTCAGATGATGCTGCTCTTATCAACGTGACGGACTTCGAAGTTAAACACTATTGCTACCCCAATGTGGTTGTGGCACAGATTAACAGTAGCTATGAAAAACATGTTGCAATTTTAGTTTTGGGTATTTTAGTCATTATAGGGCTTGGATTGTCCTTCGTGGTATGCGTTTTCAAACGATTGGAGTGTTGCGGTAGCTCAATGTATAATTCTAACATAAAAGTTGCCTACAACAAACTGGCTATGGATGAGAAACATCAAAGCGCTATAGAAATCGAGGAAGAAATCCACAAGGCATTGAAACAGTCTAGTGATAGCGAGTCCGAAGATGATATGAATTTATAGCACCTACTGACATTTCGTCCAAAGTATTACGAATTGATGAGTCACAATGAAGATAACATAGAATGAATACATCTGTATATTATATAATTACCGATTCACGGGAATACGTATATACACTCTATTTTTTTAACAAACAAGTACCAAAAAAATGTTCTGCATGGCTGTTGCGCCCAGTAATCAACATAAAGTTCATTTCAACCAATCAGAACGCTTTCTACTCGTTGTCAAATTAAAATGGCGCGTTCTAATTGGTTGAAATGAACCTAGTACTCGTTTGCTAAAATAAATAGGCTATATTATCGAGCTCAAAATAAGCGTATGAATTATCCAACTAATTTCAAATACAAGCACGTAAACTAACGTAAGTCAAAACAAAATGCGAAAAATAACTTACCAATCTGTTATTTGACTTTTTTAAATTCGATCCGAGTTTGAAGTCCTATTAAAATATTTTTTAATCATTCAGTTCATGTTAAATAGAGAGCAGTTATTAAATTATTCAATTTGCAAAATAATGACCAATTAAGCATCGTTTATAAAAAGTCAAGTCATTAGTATAAGGCTTGACGTTACGATTATCATTTAGAGTATTCTACAATTAGTTTTAACATATTATGTTGGCATAATATTGATCGCTCTATTTTTTGGAGAATATTAATTGTTTACTAAGTCGTAATTGTACATTTTGATCAAGAATACGATGTTGAACAAATCAAAGTATTTTTGGAAGTTTACATTATTTGTGCTTTGCACCTTATTATAATTAATAATAAATAATAAAAGTTGGTCCATGATAATTAATCATTTTAAATCCAAAGAACTAAAATTCTTAATTAAACTTTAAACATTTTACTCTTTTTGCACATTTAAGAATCTTATTTCAGTTTAACGCTGCTTTGAAATGAAAAATTTACCTATCCTCATTTAAATTTAATATTCGCTTTTAGACTCATTACTGTCTTGATTAATTTAAAGTTTAATAACATTGAAATATGTTCCCCAAACGCTACGTCACAATCATAAATGTTGAACGGAACAAAGGAAAGCTAAATACTCACAAGATTATATTAAATACAAAAGGCGAGAGTGCTCCGATATAATTGAATCGATATTTCTTAGGGTCCACGTTATTACTACTGTAGGAAACGCAGGAATTTGCTCTTAACCTAATGGATATACAGGTTATTATTGCAAACAGGGCGAAATATGCCAGGGTACAACCGTATTACACTTTAATAGTATGTTGTGAAGGAGACCGACGGTAATATAGATGATGTAGCTGTACATTTTTGATTTTATCCTTTTTACATTTTTTATCTACTTTAAGTTTTTACATCTTATAATTTTTCTATTTTGGTAGTGAGATACTTTCATCTATGAATAATTTGCTCAAGATGCCATTATTGTAAGTAAGCAGTAAGCTTAACGATGTACATAAAGTATAAGGATGGTTGTAAATAAATGAGTTCCTATTTTTATTGAAGTTTTATTGTTACCTTAAGGTACGTGCAGACTAGCTACTACGAGGTGTTATCTACACAGGGAGACGTGAAACATTTACGATATTACAGTGTTGTCACCCTAAAGCTATATTACTACTGGAGGTAACACTCCTAACAAACATCTGACGACAATCCTAAATATTGCTATCTCACTCTAATGTACTTACCTCTCTTTCTGAGAATCTTTTGAAGTCGATAACAAAGTCATAACTTAATCAAAGAGAGCAGTACATTAGAGTAAGTTAGCAATATTTTGAAATAACATAAGGTCTTTTTCAGTAGTGCAACCTCCGGATGTTACGAAGCTTCGACACTGCTTCCGATAAGTTGGAACTTCCGATTGGTTTCACATCTTTGGTTTCGACACTTTTGACTCGGAGGTTGAAGTATAGTTGAGGTAGCAGCCTCCATCAAGCATGACGCACGTCGCGTCTAAAAACTTTGTCCGGCCAATAATAATACTCCAATTCTAAAAGAAGTAACTATCCGTGATACTTTTGGAATCAATTAACTTAATTTTCAAATTCTTACTGGAATCATGTCAAGTTTTAATGCCTATGTAAAATTCTTACATTGTAGTAAGAATTATAAATATTATTTGGCGTAAACAAAACAAATGTCTTATGATAACTTTTGGCACTGCTTCCGACTTCACTTCGACTCCAATTCACTCTCCGATGAATCAAATTCAAGAATTTCAGTTCTGATAAAATTATCTCCTTTCCATCCCTTTTATATGACACCACAGCTACAATGTAGCGAGAGAATATTACAAGTAATAATCCTGAGCTGCAACGCTCTTCGTGGCTTTTTAAAGCGCGTGTTAAAAACTATTGTAACTCGTTTACTGGATGTTTAAAAATCATTTAAAATCCTTTGGCTAACTAAAGATGACTTCAAAATAGGGATAGACTAGAGACTATTTGAAGTCCAACGATTAAACACGTCCGCACCATGCAAAGCATCCTGTGAAACAGACGAAGGAATGGTAACCCGTAAAAAAACCTACTTATTGTTGGCCTACATTCAATACTAATAAATAAGAGGCAGCAGTTTCAGATATATATATTCATCTAACGAAATTCCTTTCATTGGCAAGAAGCATCATTTAAGAAAACACATATGGCATCACATTATCTGAAAAATAAAAATTAACAGCATTCGGTACTTGTACTTTGTGGCTGTTGCCATAAGGAAGTGAATTTAAAAAATTCTTCAAATCGTATAATTTAAAACAGGTAAGGACGCAAATCCCGGTTCCGTAAACTGTGTCGAGGATAAGTGTTCCGTCATTACTTGGACTCGTCTGAAAGTCTCAAACATTTGGACAACAAATCATATTTCCCTGCATGTCTAATCTTAGATAGTAGATTCTTATTACAGGGGCATCCTTCAACGGACAAAAAGTCGCAATACAAATATTACAGTATGGAAATTACCTACAAATTTTCCAAAACGACACAGTCACACAAACATGCACATCGACGAGGCCTCTAAGTGGTTTTCGCAGTGCAGTAGTAGCAATTGCCGTGTCAAGAAGTCGCGTTATTGATTGCTACCGCGATCATTTTAAAAATGCCATAAGCGTTTTCGTCTTTTACTAGGATCAACCGACGTAATCTACCTACTTACATTATTTTTAAACTACGCAGTTACCTTCAATTCGGTTTATAAAAAGTATCGCGAAAGTTCCATTGCTTCATGGGTAAAAAGTAGGTATTTTGTCAACAAGGCTCAGTTCCCACACTGTTTAATATTTGTACTGTGGTAGCGTAGTGCAAATTCGTCGACTCTGATAAATCTGTAAATTATTTTTGATTGCTCTTGTAGGGTGCTTTGTTTTAAAATGCTTTAATTAAACAAACATTAATCACAACACTAATCTTTCTTTGTAAATACGAATATAATTTGGTTTGTATTTGATGATTAGATTTGATTGCAATGGCGGACTCATGGCGATGCCTCTTTCGACAGTAAACTATTTTGATGATATATGGCTTTTTAAAGTATCTTTCTCTAGGACGTAGGCAAAGGTACAACCATAGCACTTATGACTAGACCAAGACGTTTAGTCCCACAATGTTATAGGTGATAAGTCTATCGCCAATCGGACACATATCCAATCCCGGTCAACGTCGTTTTTATTAGAAAATTTGCAAAAAAATTACTTTCTTTTTATTGCTCGACTCGAGGATCGATCCATATGAAGTCCAATACCGTACCGCCAAACCACAAAGTCGGCCAATGTGGCTTTTTACGAAACCCTGTAAGGAAACTCTATTTAAACCGATTTCCTCCCTACACTACCTTGTTTCTTATTAAACCCTACTAACTACCAGCAAGAACTTCATAGATTTTCAGAAGAGCCTGAAACAATTTAAATTGTGGCTTTATTGTGAAAGCGTTAACTTTACGACGTATGAGTGGCAAACTTAGATGAGGGTAGTTGCTAAAATGTTAAAGTTAATGATTGATTAAACTTTACAAGTACATTATGGAACGTAGATATCTTACCTCTTTACAATACATTGTTACTGTAAAGCGATCATATATTTATTATCTACGTCGCTTATTGTAGGTGACTTGCCCTTTTAAAATCTTCACATTACCGATTTTACTTATAATGGCTTAGATTTTAAGGTCATTGCCACTCTATTATCGAAGCATTTTACGTCATGTGAGAGAGTAGCCAAGAATTGTAAAATCCTCTTTAGATTGTCTTTAAATCACGTCTTTAAGTCACACCTATACTTATCCCGCATAGGTAGGCAGAAGCACAAACGTTACATCCACGACTAGCCAAAGACACTAAGTCCCATAGTGCGATAGGTGGGAAGCCTATTGCCAATCGGGCACATATCCAGTCCCGGGCAATTTATTAGAAATAAATTATTTTTATTAGAAAAATGAAAATATAAGTTTTCTAATTTTTTTATTGCTCCACCTGGGAATTTAACCGGGACCTCAAGAAGTCAAGTCCGGCGCCGGACTGCTAGACTACACAGGCGATAATTCTGATGTCTAAACTATATCCCTGTAAAGTTATGCGTGAAAAAGTAACAAACATTCATTAAGTATCTTCCTTACAAAATGTGGCATTTATTATACTCTACTGTAGGCTATGTTTTCCAAAAATACCGTGTTTCTACGGCAATTACAATGTATCTGGTAACATTCGGAATGTCGAAATAGGTTCAACTTTATCCGCGCGTAGGCTTATCTGGTGAGCACTCTAATTAACTTTGATAATTCCAACTGTGACAAACAAACTGTTTCGATAACGTTTCCTAACGATTTATCCAGTCCATGAAGTGCACTTTACAGTAATATCTAAGTATAGTAGTACTATTTAAATTATGCGCTTTGATTCGTCAAGCTTCGGAAATCCGAATGTATTTTAAAGATATCTATATATTATAAAGATGTTGTTACATAATTAATAATTTCGCTTAAATTTAGATTAGGTCAGCCAATTTTAAAATAAAAGTAGGTATAAATTGTAAAAAGAGTAAAAACTGTAAAGCCGAAGCGCATAATTTATATAGTACTTAGTACTATACATTGTGTTATCATAACATTGTTGAAAAACTATTTTTGCACATGTAGATATATCTATAAGTTAAATGTCAAATAAGTGTGTTCCAGATAAACCTAGCCTAAGTTACTGAGTGGCTTGTAAATTAAAAAAAACTTTTGTTTTTATTTTAGTCCTTTTATTTTAAATGTACCTAATTTTCGTTTGAAATGAAAATAAATGTTTCCGGAAATAGACGTGTGTAACATTTGTTTATAATTGATATAAATAGAGCAAAAGTGTGCGGCCAATAATTGGACGGTCAGATATAAAGTGTGATTACTCTTTGTATGAAGTACTCGTAGAGTAGGTGGCAGCTTTTGTGTGAACGATCAATATATGTATCTAATGTATCGGGTAATCGAACCATCGACGCGGCTATACATATCTAGATGTGGTTATAGGGTTGTGATAAAATATTACTCTGTGTGTAAAGTAGAGAGCGTACAATGTTGGTGGATAAGATAATCTTAAAAAACGAAAGGTGAAATGTAGGTGTACTAAAATTAAAGTTGGTGTTTTCGCCTATCACATATGTAGTGTCTATTAGGCCACGGTTGTCTCTTACCATTAGGAGATCAGTGTGCTTGTTCGTTGTCTTCTGAAATAAAATAAGCTATGTATTGTATTGGATATCAAACCTTTTTTCGAGTTTTTACTATAAAATAATTATGAGACTTTTCAGCTGAAAAGTATATCTCATGTGTATTATATACATGAGATATACTTCTTCATCATCTATCAGCTAAAGTAAAGTAAAATAATACACATGAGACTTAACAGCTAAGCAATATAGTATAATACACATGAGATATCAGCTAAAGTAAAATAATACACGTGAGACTTATGAGCTAAAGTAGCACAGTATAATACACGTGCAACTTATCAGTTAAAGTAGCATAGTATAATACACATGAGACTTTTCAGCTAAAGTAGTAAAGTATACTACCCGTGACACTTATCTGCTAAAGTAGTATAGTATAATGCCCATGACAATTATCGGCGAAAGCTCTTGGGAACTCATTGTTGTGTTCAAAATGCTTTGTTGCAATTCCGTTCCAGTATAATAGTATTCTTTGTGATATCCTAACGGCACACGACCCCTATCTCAATTTCACCTCAGATATTTGAGATTCCTCCAAAAATGCCAATAATTACATAGGGGAGAAAAATGTTGCTTCGCCCCTTCATTTATTTGAAACCCCTCACGCCTTTCGACTTATTTATATCGCAATTTGTTACGAAATTGAATAAACCTGTATGGTTTAATTCTGTATTCGTATTTTTTGTCTACATTCACATTGTTATATGTACATTTTTTTTCAACAATATGTTATCTGTGATTTCTCTCTAAACTTATGCTAAGTTACTCTTTACTCTAAACTAGTCTATAATAAGTTTTTTCTCCTTTTTCATAAAACCCTAACTAATACCTAACCGTTGCTTTATTAGCGTTTTCAAATTAGTTCGTTTGCATCGAAACAGTACTTACTCTTTGGATAGTCGTGTGTGCCCTTCTTGTGCCTCTGCCTTTACTCTTCGGGGATACGGGCTTGAAGATTTAAATAAGCACAGGGATAGGCGATAAAATAACTGTTGAGACAGGGATGCACGTTATTACGTTATACGTGTTCTGAAATCTACAAAGCAAATTTGTATTTTGTTTGAATTACGAACAAGAATATAAATACTCTTTAACAAGAGATTATGAATTTGTTTTAATTTTTAACATTGACTATTTTTCTTTTTTATTATATACTATGTGAATAAGTGAAATGTTATAGAATAGATTTCTGTGTACAATTTTAAAATACTGACAATGTATTACAATAAACACGTATGTTTAATAAAATATATTCTATTCTCTGTGTGGATAGACCTTTAAAAATAACAAATATGGCAGACTAGCAAAGTTTTATTTGACGAATGATTTCTCAGTGATTGGTCTCCTTCTGATCGGATGGCAAATTTTGTAATTTAGGTACACGTCTTAAAAATCACTTAAGTATTGTCTATATATGATTTAGATACTACTAGCAGTCCGGTACGTGGTTCGCTACGTATAAACTGAAATATTAAAAATAATAACAATTCATAGAAGGCCGGAAGGTGGTCATAGGAACTCCTAAAATTCTCTTGTGTTGGAGCTTGTCTTCAACAGTACCTACTTCTCGAGACTAGTGCTGAGTATAGCATCTACAAATAAAGCCGTTACAAAAATATAATCGTTAAAAAATAATATTTACTGTTTTTTTATGATATTGGAAGGCAAACAAGCAGACAGATTTCCTGATGGTAAGAAATTCTCGCCGCCCAGAGACACCAAAGGTGGTAATGATGCGTTGCCAACCTGAGCAAAAGTAAGTTTTAACGGCTACCTTACCCTCCAAACCGGAACACGTCATGACGTTATGACGGCAGGAATAGGTAAGGCGGTGGTACCAATCCGGGTGAGTCGCTGCGAAACTCAGTTGTCACGGTGTTAGTGACGCTAACCCTATGCTCGCCTTTTACTCGCTGCCTGGCAGGAAGACAGATGCTCTATTCTGCAATAGAGCCCGAACCAACACGGGGAAAAAAATTAATCAGTTGTACGTCAACAGTACAAAGTTATTAAATAAATCATTCAGACACAGTAAAACTGCACGAAACGGACTTCTATTAAAATGTTAATATGTCGTATATTAAATAATTAAATACGCATTACGTATAACTTAATAACACTTAAACTATTTTTTTTTCAATAACTTCAATCTCGTTCCCTTTCAAACAAAAAAATCCGCATTAATTTGGTCTATCTATTCAAAGGTTAAGATTCCGCGCACACAAACACACTGACACAAACACGCACACACACAAACACACACGTAGACACACATTGACATGTCAAACTTATAGCACCAATCGTTTTTCAATAGGACGTTAAAACGAGTTGAATCAACTGCCTTAAAATTTAAATTGGGGATATATACCTCGGGGGAAATGATCTATCCAATAAAAGAATTTTGAAATCCTACCAACTCCGTAGGAAGTTACACGAGGTCTAACATAAAAAAAATATTAACAACAAGTCAATTCTACCATAACTTCAGAGTTCGTCCTTTACGTCTTCCGGTTCGTAGGGTAAAGTAGCTGGTAGACTTACTTTAGCTCGAGGCCTAACATTCCGGCCTCAGGTTGGCAACGCATCATTACCACCTTTGATGTCTTTAGGCGGCGTGAATTCCTTACCATCAGGAAATCCGTCTGTTTATTTGCCTTCCAGTATTATAAAAAAATTGGGAACCTTCCCTGTTTAGAAAAGTTTGTCCTAAAATTCTCTTAGGACATTTTATAACAAGTCTATTCAGTCTCCATTGCCGTTCTGGGTCAAACCGGATGTGCCGCATTAAATGAGCACCGCAATGTAATCACCGCCACATTAGTGCGGCAAAACCCTTTGATGTTACTGAAAACGTATCAACGTTATCACCTTATCTTAATGGAGTTGTTAGTGTGACATCTACAGTGCTGAAACTAGTGCTGTCTTTTTATTTATTAATTTAATACCTTAATATGTTATTGGACATAAATAAGTCCTTATATATAAATTATACAAAAGGCGAGCTTATCTCTAAAAGAAATTTCTTCCAGCAAACCCAAAACAAGGAGAATGCTTAAAAGAAATGTAGAATAAAAATCTTACGGTACGAAACAAAAAAAATAAAATGATGTGAAATGTGCGTGTATGTATGTATGCGCGTAAGAAGTTATACTTGATTATGACATTATTAAAAAAAAGATGGGTTACACTCTGAGAGAGAAAACTTGAATAACTATTAACGTTGTGCATATTTGATATTTTGGAATGGGTAGGGAATAATTTTGCACGAATTGCTTTAATTATCAGTACGAAAGTACTATCATTTATGTGGAGTAATAAAACGTGATGGATGAACTTTTACTTTAATACCTACAGGTTTATACGGAACCTACGGTGCGCGAGTCCAACTCACAGTTGGCCTGATTTTTTATTTAGTACTGGAAACCATCTTCACGCCCATATCCCTGATGAGGTAGGCAGAGGCGCAACCACGTCTACCCGAAGACACTAAGTCCCACAATATGATAGGTGGCAAGCCTATCGCCAACCGCCCGGTTTTTGGCAAGACATTTCCAATCCCGACCAAAATTTTTTTTATTAGAAAATTGGAAAAATCCAATTTTTGTTTTTGTTGGCCGACCCTGGATTCAAACCCGGGACCTCATGCAGTCAAGTCCAACACCCGGACCGCTAGACCTCAGAGGCTAGACCGCAGACCATGATACCTACGTAATTATGTTTTGTTCATTGCTTTGACAATGAGACTCTACCATTGTTTACGTCAGTTACTAAAGTTAGAAAAACATACTTAAGTTTAATTACTTAGATATTTTGTTAAATATTGAAAAACTGTTATGCGTTGATAACCAGTAACTGATCTTTACTAGTCCTATCTACAATTTTAGATAGGACATCAAATTAGGCCGTAAGCTGTTAATTTCATATTTACTAACTATCGTTTAAGTATCGTTAGGTACCTTGCCTTATTTATCACCTACAGTTGTTTAAATCTATAAATAAGGTTTTTTACAATTTTTTTAAATTTTTTTAAAGTGAAAGTTTGTATTTAATAAAATTATTTTGCGTGCGTGTTTAAGATCTTACATCTCAGATTTAAAATACATATTCACATTTTAAATAAATAAGCATTTGTACTATGATACGTAAAACACTACAAGTGTTTCTTCATTTGAAAATATGAATATAATAAAAGTAAAAACAAAGTATCTTCACGCCCATATCCCCGAAGACGTGTGCAAAAGCACAATCACGGCACCCACGACTAATCCAAGTCACTAAGTCCCACAATTTGATAGGTGGCAAGTTTATCGCCAACCCGGCGCATATCTAATCCTGAGCAACAATTTTTCAAAAGACAATTAGAAAAAATGCATTTTATTTTTGTTGCCTAAACCGGGAATTGAACCTGGGATCTCAAGAAGTCAAGTCAAACACTTAAACCGTTAGTAGCCCAGTAAAAATTTAAATGAAACCATGATCTGACCAGTTTTGGCGCAATGAGTAAAAATGTGTTCATTAATATCTAAATAATGATATTATGAAACAAATTCTGATTTAAATTAAGGGGAAAGGGATGAAAAAAATAAAAAAAGGGTTGAAAAATGCCTTTTTTTAAAATAACTTAATAACGGTAGGAAATAGAAAAAAAAAGTTTCAAGTAAAAGATGTAGAGAAAAAAATTCTACACAAAAAAGTTCCTCTTCATTTTTTTGTTATCTGCTTTAGTTTAGCTGCAAAAAATTAAAATTAAATTTGCTTTGTAATTGTCCTCCCAGTTGCCGTCGTGCTAGAGTCACGGTGTTGATGTCGTCGGATAGAGAATGGTCTCAAACCATCCAAACCTTGGAAATGTAGACCTGGTGAAATGTCGGTCGACGCCCTGTCAAAACGGTGACAGCTAGCGGGACCGTTTTGTCACCATTTTTCCTCTTTAAGGTGACAATAGCCAAAACTTGTATGAAAAAATCGAAAAATGGTGGAAACAAGATGGCCGCCATACAAAATTGATTCGCCTATTGCGTCCGAACCGTTAGAGTTTGAAAGCTGCATCCT
>NJDD01000164.1:42329-58637 GCA_002245505.1 Calephelis nemesis
TAAGAGATAGCCGTGGCCTTTAGACAGCATAGATGTTACAGGTGCATCACTGTCCTGTTGCCGGAATGCTAGGCCTATTGTTCAGGTCTACCGGCTACCCTACCTTCCAGACTGAAGGGATATGTAAGGTGGTAGAGATCCACAGGCAAGTTTCTGCACAGCACTGTACAACCAATGGTCTTGTTAGTGAAGACCTTTATTTTAACCAGTGCTCATCTTCTCTTCTCTCTCATCTTCTCTCTTCATCTTACGTATTGCCTAGCAGATTAGCAGATGGTCTATGATTGGTCTGGGTCTACCCAGTGGACCCAGACTAACTTTTTTTATGAAATCCAATAAACAATTTACTCGGTACTGGCATCATGTGTGAACGGATGGAATAATTTCTTTCATTTTTGTTGTATTATTTACTCTCAGGAGACGGTTTGTATTAAAATAAATGCAAGTTAAGCGAAATATTACGAAATAGAAAAAACTGACAAAAATAATAATTTCACATATCTTTTTTTATTTTTTATATTGAAAGTCAAACAAGTACACGGATTTCCTAGTGGTAAAATATAACGCCGCCTAGAGACACCAAAGATGGCAATGGTGCGTTACCAACCTGAGGGCGTGATGGTAGGGCTCGAGCAGAAGTAAGTTTACTGGATACCTTTTCTTTCGAAACAAAACACGTCAACGGCAAGCTTTGGACGTTATGGTGGCAGGAGTAGGTAAAGTGGTGGTGCCAATCCGAGCGAGTCGCTGCTTAACTCTACCACCTAGTCAGTCTAATATATAGAAATACTTAAATACATATAAAAAAAAATTATAAACACAGACCCGGAAATGCAGACATCTAAATGTTTTTCTGACAAATACCTGTCCCCGTCGGGAATTGAACCCGAGCCTCGCAGTTGGTCTGAGTAGTTAAGCGTGTACGCAAGCTACTCGAGCAATGAGGCAGAGAAATATACGTTAATTATAGACATGTAATTCTTCGTTACAAACCTAAGCCTGAAATGATAAGACTAAGTTAACCACATCACTTATTGTCGAAACTAGAACAAGATAACGGCAAGCACTGAACTAAAGCCTTTTAAATCAATAGAGTTTGCAACTAGCTTGCAATGAGCTTGTTAAATCCATTTTTTAAGTGTGAAAAATCCCTTCCGATACCCTATCGGCTACCTTACCCTCCAAACCGGAACACATTATAACGTTATGGCGGCAAGAATAGGTAAGGCGGTGGTACCAATCCGAAAGAAGTGCTGCGAAACTCCACCGTCTAGTCAGATGTCAAGGTGTTAGTGACTGTAAGCCTATGCTCGCTTTTTACGAGCGGCCTGGCAGAAAGGCAGATGGTCTATTCTGCAAAGGAGCCCGGACCAACACGGGGAAAAATAACCTCAAACTAAAATTGCTTTAATTGATTTCAATCTCCAACCTATGAGTTGATTTGGAATATAAAAGTTTGATTTGTACAATGTATGACTAAAAAAGATAGTAGGGGAGTCCAATCTGGGATTTTGTGCGTTACAACCCTCTCAGGAACACTTAATATAAAGTCGTGCCTTGAGGGTAGTGCAGTGCCTCAAAACTCGAATGCGACAAATTAAGACAAGGTATGTTAAAAGGGGTTCAAGACGGTGGTACATGCGCCTTCCATCATCATCTTGGAAAAAACATTCTACCCATAACGTAGTAGAAGTAGTACTTAAGTAGATGCATATATCAATAATCTGAAAATTTGAGCGTGATACAAGAAAATGTGCAATTGACAATCTTAACTTAGTAAAAAGGCAACAATTGTAGTAAAGTAGCTCATTACAAAAAAATGAAAAGAGAACAGAGCTTAAGTTTATGTTGTTAATTTGGTATAACCCGATTTTTTCACACCGCTGAGTAAATGCCTTAAGTCTAAGATTATTCAAGTAACCAGAAAATTAACTAAATTAAACAAGAATCGCAATATCTGTTCGGAATTGATAACAATTTCCACAATACCCACAAACTTAACATTGCAGAATTTAAGTAAATATTTCAAGAATTCCTCTCAAAGGATTGATAAAGTTAATACCGTACTTAAATTATAAGTTGAATTGAGTTTGTTTCTGTACAAATAGCTATTAATTTGTTTTCCAAGCTTTTGAACTCCTGTCAAAATAATATTTGTATTAAGATATAGAAGTTACAATTAAAGTGTAATTAAAACTAAGTTAATCTCTACTTAACAAAACTAGCGGCAAGGTTTCAAGCCGAGTTCAATAGAAAAGAACGAGCGATGCAGCGCTAGGTGTATCATTACACGAACCATATCTCAATAGTGTGCAAACTTAACATTTAGCTTGGCTAGCGTTAATGTAAAAGCTAAATGTAATTTATATATGCATTTCTAAGTAAGTCGCCTCTTTGGTTAGCGGCCCGGTATTGGACTTGACTTTATGAGGTCGTGAGTTCGATTCTCCGGAACAAAAAAATTTGGTTTTTCCAATTTTCTAAAAAAAATGTTTTTTGATATTGGATACGTACCCGATTGGCGATAGGCTTGCCACCTATCACGTTGTGGGAGTTAGTGTCTTGTCCAAACTAAGTTTGAATTAAGTGCTTTTGTAACGTTAATTTTTTTGCTTTACAGAACATCATGCCACAATAGATCTCAATGTTTTTTTTGGTAGAGCTGAACAAGACAAATATTTTTAATATTGAATTTGGCTTTAATCTGTATGTTCGTTTTTCTGAATTTTTAAATGCTAATCTTTGAAACTATAAAACAGATATAAAACGTATTTTTCGATTTTCGTATAAATTAATTCATACTTTCCAAAATCAAAAATGTTTCAATTGTTTTAAGAATTTAGGATTGGGATATCATAATTTTTAAATAGGCTTATTCTCTTACAGTCTGTATGGCAATAAAAATATGTAAACCTATAGAGCCAATACAGGTAAACCGAGACAATAATGCATATGACATAAATTTGATTCAGTTCTAGGCGGAAATATAAAATGTTTCGCAAAAGTAAACAATAATTGGGAAATTCAAGACAACTTAAAACCATTTTCAAACAAGCAATTTAAAAGTTCTGCAGTTAGTACCCTCACTTAGATACATCATGATTTGAAGATACACAAGTTATGCTGCATGCACATGCTATGATGTAATTCTCGAAATTTTCTAATTTCATAAATTAAGCCTAATTTTGAATTGATTTGAATTTATGTTTGTAAAATTAGGTTAAACTAGACACGAGCAAGAGCTGCACTTATTTGAAATGAAAATGCTGAGATGGACAGGTCGAATATTTGATCCTAAACGAATTTATTAGGGAATTTCATCATACCAGTTGTTGAAAAAGTTAAAGAAAGAAGTTTCCAAAGTTAGATACCGATTAGAGAAAGAGGCTTCTTATACTTGTTGCCACTATGTCACTTATTGGCTCATATGCAGAATGCGGTCAAACAAAAAGTCTAAAGGCACAGAATCCACAAATTTCTTTAACACAAAAGTACTTAAAGAGCTAATATATCTACAAACAGGAAAGTGAAAGAGATTGAAAACTAGAAATTATATTTAAAATGAAAGAAAAAATACTTGTTTTTTTCAGAATAAAAATACCAGTTTTCGTAATAAGAGTGCAGTGCAAGGGCTACGCCATTTTATAGATTCACGATATCACAGCGGATTGGACTCGACGCTTTTCACACAAATTATCAGCCAATGGCTCCATGTCTATACAAATATGGAGCGAGGGTGATGTCATGACCTCACGCCATGTCCACTTGTATTTTATAGGGTACATAAAATTTCATGAAAAGGCCTTTTGTAAAACGCTATTTTTTTACGCCGAATTCTTCGGAACAAAATAAATTAAAGCCAGACACATGAAACATTTATAGGAAGTTTGGGAGCAAAACTGAAACTTCTACACATGTAATAATAGTAGGGGAGTCCAATACAATATGAGTTGTCGCTGAAGCGTCATCAGAATTTGATTTTGTTGGTTTGATGGTTGGAAAAAAAAAAACTAAAAAAATACAGTCACTTTTTACAGACATTGATACAGTGAGCTATACCAACTGTTTAATTTTGCAGTAATGGCTAATTTAAACACGAATAGAGATCTTGTTTTTAAGTTTTTAACCCTGTAACCCTGCTACTCCTTTAAATTACGTATCTACTAATCATAAAACTATTTAAATATATTTTTATTGACATTGAACATATTTTTAACCAAAAAAGATTTAGACAGAAAATCTCGAATGTCTTGCACTATATAAAGATTGTGCACAATAGAGGTGTATAACGATGGTACAAGGTATACAAATACAAATATTCTTTATTGTAGACCATCAACAAGAAACATACACCAGTATTTACGGTAATTTGTAGATAATTTTTATGGCAATACAGAAGGAAACCTAATTTCCATTAATAACCAATAAGTTACCCCATGGCGTCCGTTATCCGCCTCCCATTATGCAAACAAGTCTCTTGATCTGCTCTTAAATTGGCCGCCACTTTTATGCAAAAAGTTACCTCAGCTTAAGAAGAATAATTGAGAAAACCGAGTTCAGGGACTATTTTCTTGACCAACTTATAAAAGACGTTTGTAATATAATTTTCGAGCTGTTTTCTTTCTTTTAATTTTCGTTTTTTTGGAGATATTGCTCTATGGTATATCAAGAAGTAATAAACATTTTTTCGGACAAATAAATAAAAACTAAAACTAATAAACACGAATTATCAATTTTCTAATAAAAACAACGTTGCCCGGGATTGGATATGTGCTCGGTAGGCAATAGGCTTGCCACCTATTACACTGTGAGAATTAATGTCTTTAGCTAGTCGTGGGTGCCCTGGTTATGCCTCTGCCTGCCTCTTCGGAGATATGGGCATGAAAATACTACTTTTTCAATTTATGTGCCGTAGATTACTTAAAACTGTTTTTTAATGTTGAATGCGTTATGAACTTAGAATATTCTAGATCAGAATAGAAGCTGTACTGGAAGTTACACTCCTAAGTTGATATTATAATTTCTAAATATTGCTGAATCTCTCCAATGTACCGGCCTCTCTTTCAAAGAGTCTTGTGATTCTTCCTAACAAAGTCAAAATACAAGCGAGGTCTGTTTATAAGAGAATCTGCAATATTTGGAACGGAATTCAGGTGTTTGTTAGAAGTGTAATTTAAATAAAAACATTATGCATTCATTCTACAGTTGGACGGTTTCATTACAAGTTATTTATCAGTGAAATACAAGGAGAAAAATTTCGCTTAAAGAAATTTATCTTGGCGAAGGATTACCAAAAGTCGGTCAAACTTAACCCCCCTTCAATGGATCATGGAAATATAATAAGACGGTGTCGCCAATTCATTCGTTATTGTCGAGTATTGTAATTTGTCCTCGTCGCTTGGATAAATTAATTGCGGTCGATTTTTCCCATAACTTATGTCCGTCCTCATCTATTGTAATTTAATAAAGTCGATCAAATGATGTCGATAATTATTTATAATTCATAATTAATCAAACACTCTTGCACCTACTTAAGTTTTCATTAATTTGTCCAATTCTGGGATAGGCTAAGGACCTTTAGGTCATGCTGCCGCGTATTCCTATTAGTAAATACTTCTTAATTCAGTATTATTAAGTGCAGAATGACATGTCAGGGTCTTGAACAAAGCGGCGGCTTCATTACTCAATCTCATTTATAGAGATTTGGTGGCAACGTGGAAATACACGATACACTAATTTCTTTGTGATCATTTTATATGTGCAATTTTACTGAGAATAATTTTACAAAATGCCACGAAATGTGACCAATATCACTTCATATAATCGCGATATTTAAAAGTTACGAGAAAACTAATATCGGCTTTTCTGTCGATGGTGTCAAAACTCTCTTGAACTTGAATTCTCGTTTCTTGTGCTCAAGACTCTTATAATGTATAGATCTATATATATTATAAGCTTTACAACAGAGGCGCCACCTTCTGATACCTTTGAAATACCTTTATAAACATTCAACCCAATCGATTCAGCCGCATAGAAGTTATTTGAAACAACTACAAAAGGATAATTCTTACTCTTCGTTCTCTGTTACCTGTTATGCCCAAAAAATGAAGTATTTTTCCGCAGTAAAGAGTAACTTTTGTTCATCAGGGATAATATCAGCTTCTTATGGTAAAATAATTTTTCAAATCGGCCTGTTAGTTTCGTAGCTAATTAAATACAATTAAATAAATGTTGCCTCTGTATAATATACGTATAGATGAATCATCATCACAATTAACATAGAAAATCTTCACATCGATCTGAGCCCTCCGTGTAGAACAGATCACCCCTGCAAGGCAGCTTGTAAGTGGCGAGAATATGTTCAATGTACCAAAACCAGTAAAAGCGAAGTAATAGACTGACAACAATTTATCAGGTTTCCACCGCCTTATCTATTCTTGTCGGGATCATGACAGTGTCATGTTTGTATCCGAAGGGTTGGGTATCCGATAGACTTACGTATTAGTTCCTGTCCAAAGGGTGCATGGGTAGACTTGCACAATAGGCCCAACATATCGACACAGGATACACCTATGGTGTATATAGGTCACAATTGTTTCTTACCATCAGAAGAAACGTTATTCTCTATATATGACAAAAAAAATGTGAAGGAAGTCAGACAGGTTTGTCATGATCATCAGGTATGGCACTTGATAATCTCTACCTACTTCGTAGGGGACTTGGCGTGATGATGTGTATGTACAAAAATACGTTCATCACACACACACACTGTCTACAAAATAACCTCAATCATCACAATCAAAGCAGTAATCGAATAATAAACTGAAGCACATGATTAATTGTAAAAATTATTAAACAAGTTCCGTACGACGAAACTATTGTAAAGGGTTGATTAATTGGAAGTCCTCGAATGAAATATATCAAGTTTGAAAACGAATTGTTACCAAAGGATGATCCGAACACGAATGAAATCTGATACGACGGGATCTAAAGACAAAATAGTTGGTAAAATAACGGGTTGCTATTTGCTCTGTGATGCTCCCGGGTGTTAGTCATTAAGGCCATTCGCATTTCAAGAGCTGAACTTCCTCTGTATGAAAAACCGATTTTAAAAATAAGCTGACTTTTGAGATTTCGAATTTAAAGTTAATGAAATGAAAGAAAGAAAACTTTGCTTCTAACTTACAATTACCTTAAATTTTGATTAAGTTTATGGTCCAGACCGATGCAAACCAATGTTGACAACCAGTGTTCACAACCGTCTAAGCGCATTAAAACTATGGCGATTTATTTATTCTGTTTTCGAAAATCAGCATAAGTATTCAAGATTGTCGGCTATACATTTAATCAGGCAGAGTTAATCAATTATAAAAAAACACATCGACTCAAACCTATATAGTATTTAGATATACGAGTACATGTATAAACTAAAGTAGTACGATGTCAGTCTTAAGCTGGGTGTTAATTAAATAACTTACATACGCTTATGTGTTTTGTTACACGCTCCTAATGGTAAGAGATAGCCGTGGCCTATAGATACCATAAATGTTACAGGTGCGTCCTCTGTCGCGTGGCCGGGATGTTAGCGCTAATGTGCAAGTCCACCGGCTACCCTACCTTTCGAACCGGAACGTTACAATCATTATGGCGGTAGGAATAGGTAAGGCGGTAAATCCCTACCTGGGCAAGGTGCTGCACAGTATTCTACCACCAGTGGTCTTGTTGGCAGTGATCTATATTGTAACCTGTGGTCAACTCTTACAAGCTGCATGACAGAGAGTCAGATAGCCTATTCTACTCAAAGGACCGGTGACCAAGAAGTTTAAAAGATACGTTTTGATTTATGGAGGGCAACAAAGCCCTTTGTTTCTTCATACATATGGATGTTGTAGCTAAAACCAGTTTTTGGTCAGAACTCAAATTTTCTAAATGAAACTAGATTTTTTGAATGCCTTTGTTAAAGCTACGATTTACTTTTGGTATATTTTAAATTTAGATAAAATTTGTTGTCTCTCTTAACCATAGCTTCTAGAGAAACTAACTAATTGAGATATAAAATTAGTTACCTACAATTAAAACGATCTATTTCTAAAGGAAAATTTTGACAATATAAAACGTTATATTGTCAAAATTTTATCGTCAACTTTAAAAAACCTCGTTACTGAAATTTTTAATTTTTAACAGATTTACCTAAAAAAATACTCGACCTTCAATAGCCTTCGGGGTGTTGGGCATTTTGTTGTGCGTCCGGAAATATAACTTGGTTATTCCTTTCAACACATCTCTAAACTTTAACTAATTCGCTTCCAAAAAACGCGCTTTGTCTAGTGACATTTAATTTTGAGAATTAGTCAACTCTAGTTTTAAGAAAGACATTTTGTAAAGTCTAGTTCTATCCAAGAAAAAGGCGTTCTATCTAAAACTAGCAGTTTCAAGCAGCTTCGCTTACGTAACTTGGCTTCTACTGCACCGATTTTGATGTTACAAAGCCTTTGTCGCTCAGGGATAATGTAGCATTCTAAAAGTGAAAGAATTTTTTAAATCGGTTCAGTGGTTTCGAAGCCTATTCATTTCAAACAAACAAAAAGTCAAATCTTTCCTCTTTATTATTAGTATATATTAGGTTTTAAATGTAACATAGACACAAATATAACGTATTTCTTTATGTTAATATTCTGAACAAGAAACGCACTAATAATGATATACCGACTTCAAAAACAAATTGAAACCCCTCAGCAAAACTATTCAAAGCGACTGAATTTGAAGTTTAAACAAACGAAATTATAGTTTGGGGAGGAACTGTTACCAAAGGACGATCGGTTTGAACTAAATAGTTGGATCAACCTTTATGCAAATTAATTAAAATCCGAAACAAAGTATAAACACAGAGACGGTGATGTTACCAAAGTTGCGGTACGCCCTTTGCTTTCGGATACTCTACGCTAGGGACTCATTTTATGCAAATTAGCGACAGTGATAGTGAAGCTGTAAGGACTTTCATTGGTCTCATTTTAAATATACCTAACTAGCTCTTGTTTATGGCCACTGCTCTTATTGTGATATTTTCTACCACGACTGTTCATAAAATATAAAAATATTTATTTGCGGAATATGTGTGTTAAAAAGTTGTTACATAGATATTTAAGCATACCAACATATTTTACCGCATTGTGATGTGCAAATATTTAATTTAATTTGTAGAAATTAAATCTAATATACATTTTAACATTTCAATCACAACACTCATTTAAATTTTAATAAATTTCATGTTTATGTTTTTAATCAGCTTTACAATTTATTACAAAATATGATTTTAAAGATTGATTAATTTTAATTCTATTAACTGTACACTTCTGCCGTTTCCAACCCAAGCCAGCCAGGATAAGGCAACCAGGTCAACCAATTATATTGGTTATATGATGGTGCACTACACTCTGGTAAAATGTTTTAGAATAATTAAATATATCACAACTACTTTTTAAAACTTTTATCCTACTAATAACACATTAAAATTTCAGTTATTTAAATTAATTACTTTTCCCATGAAAATTCGTTGAGGTAGCGGCATAAAATATTCTATGTCCTTCTACAGTGTTTTCTAAGATATTTATCAGTGTTTGTTTAGCTGCTTTGAAGATATATGACAGGACATACACACAAATACTATTGAGTATTTGCCATATCAGTAAAAAACATTGGAGTAGATAATGCTGTGATTTATAAACCAAATATTTGTGACTAATCTACTGATATCATTTTTAGGTACTGCCCTGCTCATCGTGGCTACGAAGACACGTCACAAGAACCTTTTGAACGGAAAATTTTCTTTCGTTCTAATCATAGAAATGTTCTAATTCGTGTTCACTTATGACAGAATTTCATACCCTATATTAAAACATAATAAAACGTAATGACCATCAGATGATAAAAAAATCCATTTGTTCATCATCAATCGTTTGCGCTTGATTAGAGCTTTTGAATATTTATATTATACAAAAACAACATAATCGGTCAAAATATTACACATTGTATTCTAATTACTCTAATGTATAAATATGTTATTACATATTTTGTTAAATTAGCTGAATTATATTTAAAGTAAAGTAAAGTAAAGTATCTTCACGCCCATATCCCCGAAGAGGTAGGCAGAGGCACAACCAGGGCACCCACGACTAGCCGAAGATACTTAGTCCCATAATGTGATAGGTGGCAAGCCTATCGCCAACCGGGCACGTTTCCAATCCCGACCAACATTTTTTTTTTATTAGAAATGGAATGCGATGGAAAAATCCAATTTTCTTTTTGTTGGCCGACCCGGGATTCGAACCCGAGACCTCATGCAGTCAAGTCCAACACTCGGACCGCTCTACCACAGAGGCGATAATTGAATGAATTATATTTAGATCTTACAAAAAGTTCAAGACAAAGTATTGATGGCGTTCGATAACGATTACAATATAGTTGTCATAATCATGTATTTAAATCTACTAGTGCTTAAAAAAATACTAATTCTTTTAAATATCAATTATTGTAGGGGAGCCAAAGATATTCGCGTCAGATTTTTATACAGATAGTTCAACTTGACGACCGAATTGTCAGAAATGCTTATTTAACAATTAAGAGTAATATAGTTAATCTGATAATTTAAATAGTTTTTATAACATACGTGCCTGTTCCGACTTCGCTCGGATGGTAGTTTTTTTGAACATAAAATGAGATGTAATTATATATCTTTTAAGTTGGATCAAACAGCACACCGTGTACAAATTTAATTGAAATTGATTAAGTAGTTTAATAGTCCATTGCGGACAAACAACGTGACACGTAATTTATAGATATAAGATTGCTCGACGATTTCTGTGAAGTGATTTTGTAATAAATCTGACAGGCCACCATCAATGCAAACCCCTGTATTAAGACTTCTTAAAAGGTAACCTATTACAGGGTTCTACCCATACAAATATATGACGCATCGATTTCACCGCTCAAATAACCTCTTGGGCTCCCCTACTATTACTACGTTTCTTGGGAGAAAAAATCTAATTCACATTTTTTTTTTTTACATAATCTTTTATTTATTCAAGTAAGCTAAAATGTATATAGCCTCTTACGGGCATAGCTAAAAGCCAAAGCAAATTTAAAAAATAAGTTCGCTTTTCCGGTAGTTGCACGCCTAAGCCCCGCTGTATAATTTACCATATTTGTAACATGTGACACGGAGATGAATAAAGTACGAAGGCTTTTTATTCCAATGCCCTAACAAAAGGGAATAACAAATGAATTCTGCGTGTGGAGGGATGCGAGTTAAACAAAAATTTATTTTTCTTTCATCCGTGATTCTTTTTATGTGAATTTCATCTCAAAACATTGAAAAAAGTATTAATGGTTCTAAATTCAATGAGTTGGTAGGTATTTTGTTGTACATTTTCTACACAACACTTATACTTTACAACAAAGTATTTTTTATAACACTAAAGTCAACCAGTTTTTGTATCACTCAAAAATGTCACATATGAATGTGAATCATCCGTTTAGAATTTAATGAAAGTTATTTAATCAATTTAGATTTTTTAAAATAAAAGTCGATTAAATTACTTCTTATTACAACAGCTTCCTTCTAGTGAAAGTCCCGTCAACATCAGTTCAACCGCCTTAGAGATCAGCCGAAATAAACAGACAGACAGACTAATAGACAAACAAATTTGTTAAAAAACATGTTTGGATATAATATGTACCATATAATATACTTAGGTATAGAAAAGCTTGTACTATGTCACATCTTAATTGTTAGATAATTATCAACTGTTTGTTTTTAGAATAATTATTTATGATATAAAATGAACTGAATAGAACGTGCATTCTTATGTTAATTACGTTTACTCAAAATGCGCCCCGCGATTTTCAATACAGGTCGTTAATTTGCGCTGTCAGTCTTCTACAGCAGTACGAACGAGGTCCAAGTCAATATCGGCGGCTACTTTGATCAGGGATGCCTTCAGTGACTTTATATCATTTGATGGTATGATAAATGAATCTTCTAGTTAAATACAATTTCTTTAATATGTCGAAAATTTGAGTTGGTGTTTGTCCACTCCTTTCTTTTTTCTTTCTTTAGGTTTTGGCCTTCACGTTAGTATTTAGCCATTAGTCAAGTAGGCATCGAATTTCATATCATTTTCAATTAGTTATAATCAGTCATCAGTCATAAGTCGTCAGGAAGTCATGTCAGGTCAGGCTCTTGGTTAAAGCGGTGGCTCATTACACAAGCTCTGTAATGAGATTTGGCGGCAACGAGGAAATACACAATACGCCAATTTCTTAATAATTATTTCATTTGTGCTATTTCACTGAACAAAATTGTACAAAATGCCACCAAAATTGACTAATTTCACTCAACATTAAAACGAAATTCAAAAATTATGAAAAAACTTCGACCATCTTTTCTCTCGATGACGCCAAAACTCATTTGTCGACTCCATATTAAATAACACGTCAAATTAAAAAAATGTACGTACTTATTTTCATAAAATATTCTGAATTCAAATAAATAAACATTTTTGTGGCCAGCATTTTTAATTGAAAAGTTTTTATTGTGTGACAGAACTTATGACCCTACTTGGTACTTAAATGTGCATCGTAGCAACAAGTGGTTATTTTATTATTACGAACAGATTTTTTTATTTATTGTTATAACAAATAAGTCTTAAATACTTTATTAAAAAATAAAATAAATATTTATAAATCGGCTAGCTCAGCACACTTGTTAGCGCTCCCCACTTGACAATTAAGTACTTACATATTTCGTAGACATAGAAATTTAAAAAAATCTGGTTGTGCACAGATTTTCTTTAATTTCTATCAAAACATTGAACCTCGTAACTTCAAGTTCGGCAATATTGTTACGTTTTATGGATCCATTTTCTTTTTGTCTGTATTATACATGACACGCTGTTTACTTTGTCCAGCGACTTCTTCAGTCTAGAATAGTAAAAATTTCAATCCAAATTTTTATCCTCTTTCCTTTGAGAGTTGAATTTTAAAAAAAGAACCTATGTTTAAACTCGAATATTTAGCTACATGCAAATTACATTTCATCACAATCGATTTATTTCAGCTGTATGAGTGTAACAGACAGACAGACAAGTTCTGCATTTGTAATACGAGTACTAGCTGTTTCCGGGTTACTTCGTCATTAAAAAATAGTTACGATTTTCATACAAACTTTCATCCCCTATCAGTCCTTTGGGGGTCGATTTTTTAAAAAAACTAGGCTATCTTTGAACCCGGATCTTTAACTATAATATTATATGCATATTGTATTTCATCAAAATCGGTTCAGTGTTTCAGCTAGCGGCTACAGACAGACAGACAGACAACTTTCGCATTTATTTTATTATCATAGATAATAAATATTTCAGGTTAATTCACACAAATTGATCTAACCTATCAGCATAGTCGAAAATACAAATATGTGTAAAAGTTAATAAATACAGAAACAAACATCTATACCCAGATTTACCTGTAATTAGTTTCTCAAACCAAAGTGCCTGTCCTGATAAGAATCAAATCTAACAATTAAATCTAATCAAAAACGGGGCACATTGTGTTTCACACAAATCCAACCATTTTGATATCAAAATTAAGATAATATTTAAATTTGTAAATAAACATATATCAAATAAATATGGAATAAAATGTGAAATACGTTTCAGCTTCAGAAAATTCAATAGAGTGACGTGTTGTTGGTGTGTTATATGATAATGTTACTGCGGCGCACTTGCAGTGTTCAGAAATACTCGTATATTCAGCTCTGTAACGAACAGGATGTTGAATAAAGTGTTCAGAATTTGTATACATTTTCTTACAATTCTTATATTTTATTTTCTGTATATTGAAGTCAATTGGTAAATCATCCAAATTCCTCGATTTTCATGGAATTCCATCATCAAATCTAAACTTGGTGGCAATGCGACAACTCAGACAGTACCTTTTTCTAATAAGCCAATACAATAATTTTAAAAACCGATTGAGAAATGAGGGAAAATCGATTAACATACATAATAATCACATACAAAAGCCGAACATATCACTTTCTTAACAGAGCAATCAAAATAATGTCCCATACATTTGTTGCACCATTTCAGTTGAGGTAAGAAACAAACACGGCAGAACTGCAGTTTTTTTTTTGCAATTAATTATACAAGTTCTAATTAATCACAACTAGACTCAGAATAAAAAACATTTTTATAAAAGTACAGAAAAATACTCTATTGGCATCTTTAGGCGTTCAACCTAACATCTTGACCAACGAGGCGGTAATGTCTATTAGGATATTAAAAGTAAACACTGAAATAAAACAGACAATGGTCCATGTTGTCGGAGTGGCAACACCAGCACATTAAACTAATTGTTTGTTAGACTAAGCGAACCCTACACTGCAGTCCACTTCCCAGTACATAGTCTGATTAATCAGACGTTCTATATACGACAGATTAATATTGACAATTTCAATTTGATAAAAGGATAAACAGACAACCGGATATCACTGGTGTAGACTGGACATATTTTAAACTAGCTATTTGTCGGCGTAAAATAATTACGACTTTCATACAAACTTTCATTTTTTTATACAAGAGTCTCTGTGTCTAGCGGTCCAAGAGTTGGACTTGACTTCATGAGATCCCGGGTTCGAATCCTGGGTCAGGCAATAAAAGGAATATATGGTATTTCCAATTTTCTAATGAAAAAATGTTGGTCGGGATTGGATATAGGCTTGGTAGCGGTTGGCGATAGGCTTGCCACCTATTACATTGTGGGACTTAGTGTCTTGGGCTAGTCATCCTCAGCGCAGCGCAGTCAGCGCACGGGTCTCCTGATGGTAATGACAACCATAGCCTATAGACACCATACATTTTCTAGTTGTGTTGCTGTCCGCTTTCTCGGATTTTAGACCACTTGTGCAAGTCTGCTGGCTACCTTACCATTATTCCAAGCTGGTCCCATATTAACTTTATCGTGATCCGACTTATGGGTTATAAGATGTACTTTACTATATTTCATCATCATTGATGATTTCGTCATAGACTAACATTTATACATTATTAACTCAAAACTACTAGTAGTATGTTGGTAAAATTTATATCGTACCGTATCGGCATTATTAGTCATCTTTCAAAACAATAAAAATGTGTAATGGTCTAGCTTGATTGTATGAGGTCCCGGGTTCGAGTCCCGGGTCGGGCGACAAAAAGAAAATGTGGTATATCCAATTTTCTAATAAAAAAATGTTGCTCGGGATTGGATATGTGACTGGTTGTCAATAGGCTTGCCACCTATCACATTGTGGGATTTAGTGTCTTTGGTTAATCGTAGCTGCCTTGGTTGTGCCTCTGCCCACCTCTTCAGGGATATGGGCATGAAGATACTTAATTATCAGATAGTGACATGGTACCTAATAAACTAGTTGGGGTTGGTTTTGCAGTTTTACTGCGTTATTTATATTTTTATTGTATGTTTTTACATTTTATATTACATAATATTACAAAACATTTAATCATTTTATATCATAGTCTTATTTCACAACACGTAGGTAGAAAGTAAAAGGTATATACTTACGAGTATATGGAATATTACAAATTACAAACCACAGCTACATACATAGCAAAATTGAAGCTTGAAGTTCGACTGAATGATCGTGAAATAACAAGATGGCGGGGTTAGAATTCTTTCGCTGTAACAACAATGCAAAGTAAAAGCACTTTATATGATATTTTAAAAATTCAGCATATTTTGATATCAAAAAGAGGTATTTCGAGTAAAGAAAGCCTGCAAAGAATAATATCGTTTTAAAAATTCCGGTTGCTTTATATTCTGAAGTAATAGCAGTTCTAAATGTTATTCTTTATCGGATAAATAGCCAATAGATATATGGCTTTCCCGATAGTAAGAGACAATATTGGACCCTGTAGATGCTATAGGTGCATTTCTGTCCTATTGCTTTGGTGTTATGCTAATTGTGTAAGTCCACAAGCTACCCTACTCTCTGGACGGAAACGTGATAATTTCATTAGCCGGCAGGAATAGGTTAGGCATTGGATTCTTACCCGGATAAGTTACTGTACAGCAGGCTGCCACTAGTAGTCTTGTTAGTAATTATCCATTAAACCCATCCATCCATCCATTCCCCCGTGTTGGTCCGGGCGGGCTCCTTTGTAGAATAGACCATCTGCCTTCCTTGCCAGGCAGCTCGTAAAAAGCGAGCAAAGGCTCACCGTCACTAACACCGTGAATTCTGACTAGGTGGTAGAG
>NJDD01000164.1:58804-79529 GCA_002245505.1 Calephelis nemesis
ATTTCTTACCATCAGGAAATCCGTCTGCTTGTTTGCCTTCCAATATCATAAAAAAAAACTATGCTCACGTCTTACGAGATGCTTGGTATGTAAGAAGATGGTCTATTCTACAGAGAAGACCCATTGCAGTTCAAAATAAGTTTGTTATTTTAATTGTGTAACAAAAGCAACGTTGCCCGGAATTGGATGGGTACCCGGTTAGCGATAGGTTTGCCATTTGTTACCTGAGTACCTTCGGCTAATCTTTGGTTTAATTTTTATACCGCTGCCTACCATTTAAGGAATACGGGGGTAAAGGTGCTAACTATGTTCTGATCATAAAATTATTATGTGCCAATGGCATTTGGTTTCGTCTACTAGAATATAGTGTATTTGTTTCATATAAGATTTGATCCTTATTTTCATTCTAGACCTTACTAATCCGTACTTTCATTCATACTTTCTATAGTAGGTAATATGTAAAATAAATTCATTTTTTTGTTCTTTCTGTATTTTTGACTGTTTACTACGCTTTCATGGTTAAACCGCTGTGTCGATTCTGGTTTTATATGCCTATAGGAGTTAGCGTATAAAAAAATGTTCAAACTTAAGATACATTTTTTATAAATGAACGCCTCTGTAGTCCAAGTGGGAAACAAAAAGAAAATTTGGTTTTTCAAATTTTTCTAATAAAAAAAGACGTTGCCCGGAATTGGATACGTGCCTGGCGATTGGCTTGCCACCTATCACATTGTGGGACTTAGTGTCTTCGGATAGTCGGGCACCCACAACCTCTGTCTACCTCTTCGGGGATATGGGCGTGAAGATACTTAAATATTTCACCATTAGATAAGCAAGGTACTCAGCCACCATGCTCAAAATGGCGTTGTCAGTGTAAAACAGTGTGTAAAAGTAGTGATGTAAAGTCACGTATTTATTTAACATTATACTCCCAATTATTATACTAGTACAATTTCTGACTATATTAACTTCAATTTAAAGTGGAGCAGGCAGATGGTTTTGCACTCACTTGGTTTAATATCTTAGAAGCGAGTGACAAAGTTACAAAGTTTGAGAAATTGCTTTGCAAGGGCAACGAAACTGACAGATTGTGTAAGTTCGTTTAAAACAACAAGTTAAAACTTATCTCATAAACTACGGTATAATAACTAGTTATGTTTAAAGCTTGAGATTTGCATTTGAAATTTAACTATTAATTATTAAATATTTTCGCTCTTTTGATTATGTATAGACCAAAAATTAGATATAACCATGAATAGGGCAGAAAAGATGTAAATACCTCTACAATAAAAATGGATATCCAAAGAACATCCTGGCCTTATAAGTAAGTAAACATAGGAAGGCAGAAAAGCAGATTGGCAACGAATAATTTATAACTTGCCTAAGATAGACCTTAGTTTTCCCTTCTCTTTAAAATTAAATTTCGTGGCAATAAAGAGTAAATTTATTAGACAATCCAACTATTTAAGTGCCAGGCAGAGTGAAAGGCGAACATTCACGTAAATTGTGACAATTAAACTTTCATGTTAAGATCTTTGTCTTATTCAGATTTTAAAAATATAAAAAGCCCATAGTCCTATACCACAACCTTAGTTATTCAACTCACCAATTACATCTATTGATATTGATTTATTATCTGGAAACCGTCTGCTACTTATTTTCTAATTCCATACTAAAACTACGAAGTTATAATAAGATTAATACAAACATTTATTAACATTACCAGGGTAAGAAGGATCTTAAACACAAAACAAGCTCTAATCCTATTTTACCAATCAATAGTTGGCATGCAAATATTTTTAACAACTAATAATACTCATTATTTTTGTAAATAAAACTAGCTGCTGTCCGCGCTGCTGCTCGCATAGTTAATGATCAATACAGAACAGGTTTTTTTTTGTGATTTTCTAAATATTGTAGAATAAAAGTTGCCGATTTTGATGTACTGTATCCGCCCTAGAAACGTTATGCGTAAGTTTCCAATAATCCTGTATTTGTAACTAAAGTCGCCCTAGAAAGATTATGCGTTAGTTACCAGTAATTCGGTACTTGTAACTAGAAAAAATTAGGAATCCCTTCTAAAACTTTAATAGTGTAACACAAGGTGGAAAATTTGCTGTAAAATGTCTTTCATCGCATGCGCAGCGTAAACCAATAATAATTATAGAATAAAAAGATGTTCTACAATAAAGGTTCTAATAAATAAAAAAGAGTGAACATATTCGGACTATGTTATCCATACCTTCATATTATTACTTATACAAATAAATCATTTCTTATTCAAGACTGTTTCAATACCTTGACTTTAATTTTTTAACCATTCCAATCGAAATATGCATTAAAAAAATTAAAATTTCATTTAAATCAAAATACCTGCCTATACTCGAAAATTATCGGACGCGATAGTGGTGTGCTACGTCCGCAACACCGTAAGAGCTTATATAACACTAGCGACCTGCCCTGGCTTCGTTCGGGTAGTAAAATTTATAATGTAATCTTTGTAACTTAACAATCAAGAGGAAAGATTTGACTGTTTGTTTTTTTTTGTATTGAATAGACTCTGTAACTACTGGACCGATTCGAAAAATTCTTGTTCCATTAGAAACCAACATTATTCATCATAAACTTACTATGCATACCATTTTTCTATATATAAAAAGAAATCGCCGTAATGAACGAACATGTATTATATGAGCATATTCAGAACATTGACACCAAATGTCTTATTTTTTAAATGGGTAGATACACCAATTATAAATAGGAAAGATTTGATTGTTGATTTGTTTGTATTGAATGGTAATGAAAATTATTTTACCGTTGAAAGTCATCATAATACTTGATAAACATAGACCACTAGAAGGTAACGCTTTATTCCCAAGGGACAAGGGGTCAATTTTTACTACCTGGTGTTAAGACACAGTAACAATTAACCTTCCGTACTTAGGTACTTACTTCATATAGTAGCCAAATGGCTAAACCGATTGCGTTGAAATTTTATACGGAAATTTCGATGGTTTCGTATAAAATTTCAAAATACAATTGGATCCGGTAGGTGGAGCTGCTGTCGGTGTATCATCTACACTATAATGTAAAAGAGGAAAGATTTGCTTGTTTGTTTGCATTTAATAGGCTCCGAAACTACTGAATCAATTTGATAAAATAATTTACCATTTCAAGCAGACCTTATCGCTGATGAATGTTGGCGACGTTATTTTTTATCAAAAATTAGAAATTTGACCACTCGTTCGAAGCCAGGGCATGCTGCTATTGTAATAATAAAGTACAACAAAAAATCAATAAAATAAATGTCAATTTAACTAAAAAATAAAAACATTATTTTATCATAATTTTAATTATGTTATCATAATTTACCGCCTCGTTGGTCGAGTTGGTCGCAAGCGTCTAACTTTTTAGTTGGAAGATTTTAGATGTCTGTATTTCCGGGTCTGGTTGAATTTTGAATTTATTTTGTTATCTATTTAATTATATCTATGCACTCGAATCGTTGACTCATAACACAAGCATGATATAATTTGCTCACTTTGGGATTCGATTCAATTTGCGTAACTTGTCCAAGGACATTTATTTATTTATCTAATTAATCATTTGTCATTAAGTAATATAAGCTGAGCTTTCGAGCAGTGTTATATTTACATAAGTATTAAAAGATCTAAAAATATGTAAGTGTGTAAGTACGTTGAACGGGCTCACAGAACGTTCAGTATAATGTCGCGTCCGTACGAACTGTCACTCTCCAAATGCGATGCAATTTGTTTTGGAGCACCGACCATTTTCTCTGTTTGGGACACGTCTATGTTGTAAAACCTATATGACTGCAATTTTTCATTTATCCGCTGATAAATAAAAAGTAGCCTATTATAGTATCACCCACTGCTGTCCTTGCAGCTAGCGGCACGTACACGCCATCAGCGATCGTATTTGTCGCCATAATAATATGGCAATTCGTCTTAATAAAAAGTGAAATTAAAAATTTAAAAACCCCCCGACACAAGAACTTTATTTACCTATAAAGATTAAAAAATCGGTTAATCTCCCCACTTTCACCCACCCCCACAACTTTTAACGGCTAAACAGATTTTCATCAAACATGTCAAATAACACTCGCAAGTAAGTTTAATACAAAAAAAAATTGAGATTATTGCATCCGTTCAGGGCTTATGATGTCACAGACAGACAGACACACGGAGAGACAGGCACTTCAAACTTATAACACCCCTCTTTTAGGCGTGGTGGGTTAAAAAGGCATTATCTTATCCACTATTATTATAAATTTGCAAAAACCGACTCCAACTATTTCATTGGGTACCATGTCGCGATTTGATGTCATGACGTGTTTGTGTTTGGAGAGTAGTTAGCCCGTAAACTTACTTTTGCTAGAGGCGTAACATCCTGGCCTCATGTTTGGCAACGCACCATTACCACCTTTGGTGTTTCTTGGCGGCGTGAATTTCTCACTATCATTAAATTTGTCTGCTTGTTTGCCTTCCTATATCGTAAAAAAAGGTAACCTTTGTATTCTATTTTTGGTATCTTATTTTTATGTTAAGAACAGTGATATCGGATTTTATCAGTCATACCAAAGTCATGTCGTAGCCACAACAACAGTAGGTAATGTGTTTAAAAGATGTTACTGAAATATAATATACGCTATTTTATTCTCACGAAGGATCTTGGCGGGTAATTTATGACAGGTATGTAAAAGAAGCGTCATGTAACGTTCCGTGAGTGCCACCGTAATGACGCGGTAGTGCGAAATGACACCCTCTAAATGTGACGCAATTTGTTACGGATTATGAAACCTTTTCTTGTGACACGTCATCTACATTGTAAGACCTCAAGAGAGCTTTTGCATTATATTTTTTCACTAGCTAACGCTCGAGACTCAGCTCGTGAAATCATTATCAGACGCGGATTTAGTCCTAAAAAAGATTATGGTATGATAACATCGCCTCAAAATCTTCCCTTTTGCTAGTTGAATTACGCCTCACTTCATTGATTTGACCGCTTCGTTGGCCAAGCTGTTAGCGTTTAAACCTTACTTTAACAAACAACCGCGATGTTCGAGTTCAATTCCCGACGGGGGCTGGTATAAGTGTGAATGTCTGTATTCCCGGTTCTGGGTGTTTTTTGATATTTATTCCGGTATCCACAAAACATTTTTTCTGTATCATTGACGAAGCACCCATAACATAAGCATACCAATTCCTGTTATAATGTCAGTTCTCGTTATTGTCATGTTCCTGTTCTGAGAGTAGGGTAGCTCATAAAGAATTACACAAAAGATCTGGAATCTCAGCATCAATTCCGCCAGTCTATAGAAGTCGTCACTTACTAAAAAACGTACGTAATACGTAAACGTTACGTATACGTAAAAAAGTACGTTCACAATTTTCAATTTTTAAATTTGCGCACATCATACGACCAAAACGTTATAAAGCAGTGATATATTTTCGTTTTATCTCTTTCACGGACGATTTGATTAAAAGCTGGTGGAAGTATTGATACGATGAATAGACATAATTATCTTATTGGAAATCTACGGTAAATACGAGAAGAGCACAAGCTATTAAGTTTATTTTTATTTATACAAACATTATTTTGACCACCTCGTTGGTCGAATGGCTAGCATACACGCCTAACAACACCGACCAACCACGAGGCTAGGGTTTGATTCCCGAAGGGGCAGGCATTTGTGAGATGAACATTTGGATGTTTGCATTTCCGGGTTCGGGTGTTTATTAAACTTATTCTGGTATCTATTAAAGTATTTCTATGTATTAGAATAGTTGACTGACATCCATAACACAAGCTTATAATTTGCTTACTTTGGGCTTAGGTTCAATTTGCGTAACTTGTCCAGGGGATATTTATTTATTTATTATTATGACTTGTAACGAAGTCAAGAGTCTCTAAAACCGATGTGTTTGTATGAAAAGGGTAATGAATGTGGAGGAAGCTAGGCAGGTCTGTAAGGATCGTAAGGTTTGGCTCTTGATACTCTCCGCCTATCCCGTAAGGGACTGGGTGTGAAGATATGTAACGAAGCACACAGTTCCATGATTAATTTTTATGACAAGGCAGCAAAAACACACAAGAGATGATAACTGACCGGAGACGATGACAACCGGGTAGCCTTAGAATGCAAGTCTAGGCAGGCAGTCACAAAGGCAGGACTAGGTGAACACGTAGTCATTGGTGTTAATTTTGTTGCGCACTCACTAAACTAGTATAAAGTTATCGCTATCTTCTTTTAACGAAAGTAATAGAAAAAGACAAAACACTTTTAGTGTTGTCCGATGAGTCTGTACACGACGTTTCTACAGACGTTTAATATGCTACTCAAAAAACGTTGATTGAAAACATCACAATTTGATACCTCTGGACTAATCTGACATGTCTAAAATGTTCTATCTCTTTTGTTTTTGTTTCATTTAAAAATGATAGCATGCATCTAAAATTAGTTCAGTTTGTGAACAGCAGTTTCATCATCGCACCACACTTGAACGGATGGAACAACTTTGGTAATTTTGTTTGATGAGGAAAACTGGGAAAGTTTCAGGGAAAATGGGAAAACTAATACTTTTGTTTTTTTATACAAACTGTTAGCAGCTGTTACTGTCAAGCGATATGAAGTTTTCCGGGTTAGCTGGTATGCAAAAACATCAAAACACATATAATTAGGTACATAAAATCGAATTACGCGTTAATCAAATATATAATTAGGTACATAAAATCGAATTACGCGTTAATCAAATATTGCGTTAATAAATACAGGAACATGTGTAATAATTTAATAAAACAACAAAAGATTCAATACTATGAAAATCAAATTAAATTACACTCAAAAAATAATAAAGAAATAAAATAAATCGGGTCCATCGGAGTTATTTAATATAAATACAAATAAAAAAGAATCGGCGAATCAGGTTAATAAGTACTTTACATCGGTAGGAGTTCAATTGGCTACTGGTATTTTATCTAAACTTAACACAACTGATAACAAATTATGCAAAAAGGGAAAATTTAAATCAGATCCAACAAATTCTTTATTATTTTATCCGACTGAACCAATGGAAATTATAACCATTATTCTAAATATGAATAATACAGCCTCTTCCGGGCCTGATAATGTTCCTACTAATATTATAAAAAAATATCATAAATATTTAATCGAACCAATTTCGCATATATGTAACTGCAGTTTAGAGCAGGGAAGTGTTCCTGAAATATTTAAACAAGCACTAGTTATTCCAATACACAAAGCTGGAGACAGAACAATCCCTTCAAATTACAGACCCATCTCACTTTTATCAACTTTGTCCAAAATATTAGAGAAAATTGTAAACAAAAGACTTACTTCTTTTTTAGAAAAAAATAAAATTTTATCTGAAAATCAATATGGTTTTAGAACAGGTCGTTCCACTGGAGATGCTGTACAGAAAATAACATCCAAAATATCTTCTCTTCTTGTCAGAGGTAAGAAGTGTATCGGAGTTTTTCTGGATCTCCAGAAAGCTTTTGATACTTTTGTCACGACTAGAATCTTACGGGGTTAGAGGTATAGCATTAAAATGGTTTTTTGAATATCTAATTGGACGCAAACAAAGTGTTAGAATTGATTCAGTAGTTAGTGATGAACTCAAGTGCAGCTATAGGGTGCCCCAGGGCAGTACATTAGGTCCTACCCTGTTTCTACTGTATATTAATCCCCTGTCTGATTACCCTTTGGAAAATGGAAGCTCACTTATGTATGCAGATGATACGGTTTTGCTGTTTCATGATGACTCTTGGGACAAAGTTGGTAAATTGGCTGAGACTGGTCTTAGTAAAATCGGCACTTGGTTAGATAACAATCTATTATCCCTTAACACCAGTAAAACTAAATTTGTTTGCTTTGAAAAAATGAATAACTCTAACAATATTGAAAAACTAAAAATCCATGAATCTGATTGTCCAAACTTTACAACAAATCAATCTAACAACTGCACTTGCCCATCCATTGATAAAACAGAAACAACTAAGTATTTGGGTGTCTTATTAGACAATAGGCTTAGCTGGTTTCCTCATATAAATTATTTATCCAATAAAATAAGAAAATTAATAATAGTGTTTAGAAATTTAAGAAGTATTCTCACCCCAATACATATCATTAATGTATATAAGGTACTTGCTGAAAGTATTCTTACATACTGCATTACATCATGGGGTGGAGCTAAAAATTTATGAACAAGCTAAAGTACTTAGTGTGAGAAAATTATTTGTTTATAATGTAATTAAAAGACATCATGCTTCACTGACACCAGTTTATGAAGTTAACATTAGTAGGAGAAATACTTCTAAGGTGATTAAAACAAACACTTATTTTGCACAAAGGTTCTATGACTATTTGGCCCCAAAATTATATAATGCTATGGAAAAATTTACCTCTATAAAAAACAATAATACTTACAGTCTAAAAAAATCGTTTATGAATGGCTTGACAGACTTGACTATGAAATGTGTGAAAAGTTGATAGTGGGATTAAAATGCTAAATTAAAAATAAATACGCACACATACACAAACGCACACATACACATACACAAACACACACCCACACATACACACACAAACCAATATACAAACATGCATGCTTAAAATAAAATAAAAATAACTAAATTAAATTTGATTAACTCTATGTAATAAAAATTGTTTATTGGAAGGGGGGCACTGGCTTCTATAAAACAGTTTAAATTAACTAGTGTAGAAGTCAGAAGCTACCTAAATAATGTAAAATTTTTTGTGACAATAAATTATTATTATTATTATTATTATTATTGGCTATATTTGATTTACATCACTTTTATCCTTCTTTCACGAGTTGACCTGTAGAAAATAGGATAAAAAGTATATATAGCCTTTCTTGGAAGTTCACCGGAACAGATAGTATTTAAATATTATGAAAGTGTTGATGACTGTACAAGGCAACTATCAAACTTATAAGTTTGATTTACTGCTTACAAGCCGGATAATTGGTTGATGCCAAGACAGATGGTTTTTTGTTTTCATATTACAACTCCAACGGAACTTTTTACTCAAGTCGCAAAGTTTTATCATAAAATATGAACGTATAATAATTTATATATTTTCTTTCGTACTTTTGTTTTTATTCTGACATAGAGGACCTAGTTGATGTAGGGCTGTCAAAACACTGAGTTATAAACATGCAGATTTTACATAAGAGACGTGGCAGAGTTTTCTGTATTTTAAAAGCAATGCCCGCCAGGGGTTACTTTATCGAGACAACAATGTAAGTAACACCTGAAGAGTGATGTAAACTATACGTTACAAAATGTAGTAAAGAACAGATATCGGGTCTACTAGTAGCTTTTTATGGAGTACCTACCTATGGACTATAATACCTGTACCCCTTATTTTTACACAAGTACATGCGTGACCTAATTTCAAAATATAAGTAAGTCTTATAGCATTGAGCCCTTTTTCTGAGAGTCTTGTGATGGCGATTAAAATAAATTCAAAACGAAAGAGAGATAAGTACATTAGAGTGAGCTAACAATTTTTGGAAATAACCTGAGGTCTTTGTTAGAAGTTTAACCTTTAGTAGTAGTAAAGTTTCATGGTAACAACCCTATTGCCATACAGGAGTATAGCTTTTTCTCCTTTTCCCTTCGTATTCAATTGTTATTCTAATTGTAAAACTTTTTCGAGGTCACGTGTCGGAAAATAATATTCTTATCTCACAGAAAGTAAACGTAAGATGTAAAACAGAGGTTTTCAAACTTATGATCAGACAACTTGTGTTCTTTTACAAAAACTCATATGACACTGCACCATCTGCATGTAAAATAAAAAAAATGGTAAAAGTTACAAAAAAAATTATAAGCGAGTAAATTAAAATTTTGTGTATTTTTATTAGGAACCTATTCATTGTTATACTAATTTTAATTAGTAATAGAGGATATGGTATTATTAGATATAGTTGGAAGACCTGTTCCTATCTAAATACCTTGATGCCAAGGTATTTAGATACTCGTTCCTATATAAATACCGTTTGCCAAATGCCACGATTCTTGTAAACGACCTGTCTGGCTTCCTCCACATTAATTACTTTTTTCACACAAACAAGTCTGTTTTGGATACTCTTGACACCACCTACAAGGGTGATAAGACTCGTTTTTTTATTACCCTTACCCATTTTGTATCCATTTTAGTATAGCCATAAGAATAAACGTTTACCTATACGATATGCTGATTGTGTGCGATATTCATTATTCATATTATAAATTCTCATTTGCACATTAAAGTATAGTTATATAGGAATCAGAAACGCTTCGTTGGTCGAGTGACTAGCGTACGCGCCTAAATACACCGACCAACCACGAGGCTCCGGTTCGATTCTTGACGGGGGCAGGCATTTGTGTGATGAACATTTAGATGTCAGCATTTCCGGGTCTGGGTGGTTATTAAATTTATTCTGATATCTTTTAAAGTATTTATATGTATTAGAATCGTTGACTAACACCCATTTAACACATGCATATGATTTGCTTACTTTGGGGTTAGATCTAATTTGTGTAACTTGTTCAGGGATATTTATTTATTTTTTATTTATTTATAATTATTCACCAAATCGAATAATTCATAAACATATAAATTTTACTTCAGCTGTGTTGTTCACATCGCGTGTATCCTCTATAAACAATAAAACAACTCTTGGGGTCTTTTAGCTTACTTTGAGAAACTCCGTATAGCTTTCACAATATTTATACTTCATAAGAAATTCAATACTACGAAGTAAACGCTTTGGGCATCACATTGTTTTGTAATGAAACGTGACGAGAAACATTTAAGAAGCTATATTAAATGAGTACGAAAGCTTTTGTTCGCATTTTAATTATTTTGATCATGTAACGTCCTATATAACAGAATCATAAGTATCATGATTAAGTAATTAAAAGTTTTAATTTAAAACTTTACATGTTTTACATTGATAAACTACAGGTATATATATTCTAAGAATTTTGGTTCATCTAAACAATGAAATTTTGTTTAAAATTTTACCCCCTTACTTTTAAAATATTAAGTAGGGTAAAGTTACAAGTTCACAAAGTATTTTAGTTTAAACGAAAATTTTGCCTTTTAGGACTTCAGGAATCATCAGTGAGTGAGAGATGAAATCGGGGTTTTTTAGATGACAACTACATCTCACGTATATCAGGGGTATGATTATTTTTTTTTATTTTTAATAAAAAAAAACAACAAACAATCTACCTGTACCACGATGAAGCACCTGAAAAGAAAAACATTTACCTAGTATATTACAACCATAGACTAGGAGGAATCGGCGCATGAGTACCGAAAACTATTCCACCACAAATTTTTTAAGCGATCTCCTTCAAATTGCCCTTCTAATGATATAAATGCATGTTGCCATGGCGCGACCCGGTGCCATATTGTTTAAACCGAAATTGTTTAAACAATTGCAAGGAATTGTTATTTTTCAACCGGACAATTTTTTTTATATTCTTTATTGAAATATCAATAAAATATATCCTATGACTTTTCACGATAAAGTTAATATTTTTAAAGATATGAATTTTTAAAAGTTCGCAAAAATCTCAAATTTGGGTACTTTCGATCCATGAAAAATATATTAAAGAAAAACATAATGTTAAAGTAATATTTTTTTTTTAAATTTCTTTATACAACAGTTAATAATATTATTAATAGAAATTAAAAAAATATTGTTCATATCTTTTTTTAATTGTTAACTGTCCCGGCGAACTTCGTTCCACCCGTTCAGTTTGTGTGGGAAAAAGTAAAATGTTGTTTTCTTAGTTTTCTCGCAAGTTTTTTTCTTTTTCTTATCTTTTAAACCTTCCCTGGATTTAAACAAATAATTCAAAACTAAAATTAACGATATCGGTTCAGCCGTTCTTGAGTTTTGGCGAGACTTACGAACAGCAATTGATTTTTATATACCTATATATACCTAGATTTCGCTATGAATTTTCGCTTCAAATTAAGATTTTCTGAATTTCAGCTATAAATTAGAGAATGGTACTTTGCTATCTTTATTTATAAACAAAAGCCCATTCCCAACTAATATTAAAAAACCGTATAATTCAATTTTCTAATAAAAATAAACGTTATTTTTTTGTTACGAACGGGATTGGACATGTGCCCGGTTGGCGATAGGCTTGCCACGTATCACATTATGGAATTTAGTGGCTTTGGCTAGTCGTGGGTGTCCTGGTAGTGCCTATGCCTACCTCTTCGGGGATATTAAGGTCGTGAAGATACTGTCTGTGACTAACACTGTGACATGTAACTAGGTATTTTATTGAATCAGCCGCTACTTTGTGGAAACCCATTATAACAGATGTAAAATAAGCCTTTATTTTAACAATTAAAGATATAAACAATAAAAAAAATTAAATCTCTATTAACAATATTATTAACTATTGTATAGAGGATTTAAAAAAATATTACTTTAATATTATGTTTTTCTTTAATATATTTTTCATTGGTCGAAAGTACCTAAATTTAAGATTTTTCAAACTTTTAAAAATTCATATCTTTAAAAATATTAACTTTATCGTGAAAAGTCATAAGATATTTTTTATTGGTATTTCAATAAAGAATATAAAAAAAAATTGTCCGGTTGAAAAATAACAATTCCTTGCAATTGTTTAAACAATTTCGGTTTAAACAATATGGCACCGGGTCGCGCCCTGGCAACATGCATTTATATCATTAGGAGGGCAATTTGAAGAGGATCGCATAAAAAAATTGAAGTGGAATAGTTTTCGGTACTCATGCGCCGATTCCTCCTAGTCTACTAGACAAAACTTAACTTGTTAGAGGGCTACTATGATAATACGCTTCTAGTAATGTAGTTAGTTTGCTTGTCTTGTCTTGGCGGGAGCAGGGGAGCGTCTTATGTACATAACACAGAATACAATGTTTGTATTTTTGGATGCAGGAAGTAATTTTCAAAACTTTTTTTTATTTCAGAGGAGGCAAACGAGCAAGTGGGTCACCTAATGGAAAGTCCCATGGACATCAGCAACACCAAGAGTATCACAGATGCGTTGCCAACCTTTAAGGAATGAGTACGCTCTTTTCTTGAAGGTCCCTAAGTCATAATTGCTTGGGAATACCGCTCTCAGTAACTGATTCCACAAAGGTGTTGTGCGAGGTAAAAAATCTCTTCGGAATCGCACAGTTGTAGATCGCCACGCAACAAGATGATGGGCATGAAACTTTAAACTCTGTCGCTATGTCCGAAGGTGGAAATCAGAGGCTGGAATTGAACCAAACAACTCCTCAGAACACTCCCCACGATAGATGCGGTAGAAAACGTTAAGGGACCAAACATCTCTACGCAGCGCCAAGGAATCAAGCCGATTGGTAATTGCCCGGTCAATGACAATTCGAGTTGCTCTATGTTGATTGCGGTCAAATGGAAAGAGCTGGTACTGTGCTCAAGCAATACAAAACAACCAAAAATAAATAATTCCAGTTTAATTCATTCTCATTTCAATTCATAAATTCCATCTGCAATTTTTTAAATTAGTGTAAACATTACAAATATGATATTCAAAGACCTTTTGCGAGAATTGCTATTTCTATTCATATGAGCTGGTTATATTTTCAATACAAATTTTCATATTTTATGTGATAGAATCGCGAAAAAGGCACGACTCCCTGGTAGTAAGTGACGACCATGGTCTGTATACAAAAATTGATGATATGCTAGGACAACGGTGCAAGTCTACAGGTTACTTTTCCCTTCGGAGCGGACATGAAGGTATTCCTGGCAGCAGGAATAATTAAGGCAGTCGATCTAAACCCAGACAAGTTGTAGCATAGCACTCGAAAACACCTTGTTGATTACGACTAATTTGAATCTGACTACAGGTAGATGGTCTATGTTATATAGAAGTCCCTGGACTCCGGGTAAGTGTGACTATTACATCTCATATCACTTAACTTTATTATCATATTGATCCTGTAAAGAGATACTGGTTTGGAATATCTGTTACAAGTTTTACTTTATCTAAAATCTGGTAAACCAGTTGTTGTTTTATCCCCGGTTCAAATATAAAAGAAACGAGTCGTTTTGATTACCCATATTAATGCTTTGTACGATTAGTAAGATTGCTAACAACGTTTGCTCGTTTTCGACTGTTAACTGTAAACAATTTTAGAAAATATGAATAATGCTCCGTTATTTTTAAGCAAACCACGAATGGTTAAACTTACGGATTACGTTTTGTTGATTATAAAAACTGGATATCAGTGGTGATCAGTTACTATCAACTAATCGACTGAACCTCAAATAGTTGTCTCTTATTTAAAAAACATTTTCAACATAATCATTAAAGCGTGATTCGTTACAATACAGAACCAATTGTATATTGTTTCAAATAATACCATTGTAACGAAAGCCATACAAAATTGATTCTGAAAAAGAATCGAACGCATCAAAAACAATTGATTTTGAACTCAATTTTTTAATAAAATTGCCAGCCAATTCCAACAATGGAATATGAAATGTCTAACCGATAACAATTGATGTTATAACAGTGAAGTATACAGGAACAAATACAGCGATATATTGGAAAATGTGTTTGAAATGAAAATGAATACAAGTTCCTAGAAAATCACCGCTTTTAAGTCAACTTTTTCCTGGCACGACATGTTCCTGGGTTTTTAATAATGCGTTATATTATTTAAGACTATATTTAACTCTTACTGAGTATATCTAACAGCTCATAAGTCAAAGTAAACAGCTCATAACAGTTAAGTTTTAACCTATGGATATTAGAAGCTAAATTTGAATCAGAAACAAATCAAATCGAATATATTTATTGCTGCAAAATTGCTGGGTAAGATTCTTATATTTTCAAACTAGCTGTTACCCGCAGCTTCACTCGCGTGGCAGTTAATATATTTACTGATGAGGAAATAAGGACTTTCATAGAAAGTTTCAACCCCTATTTAACTCCCTTAGGAGCAGAATTTCCCGAAACGCTTAAATACATGTCTACTCATTTTAATAAGTAGCCCAAAGTTTCATATTTCCAACTTATAAAATTACTTTATTCCATACAAACTTTCAACTCCTATTTCACTCGTTAGGGGTAGAATTTCCAAAATTCCCCCCTTAGTGGGTGTCTACTCAATACAACGACCCTACTCACCATATTTCATGGCTTACGGCTTTAACAGTTTTGCTCGGCGATGATGAATCAGTCAGTCAGGACATGTTATTTTATAAGTATAGATTGTCTCGCATACGTACCAGCTACCCCGATTAACAGCAGCATATCAGGCGTGAACCTGCTTCACCAAAGAAATATAAATAATAAATTTCTTGAATCTTGCAGTTGACATTGCGGTGCAGAGGATAAGGTAGCTGGTATTTACCGGTTACCTTATGCCGGTTTTAGGCAGGATACCTATCCGGGTGAGTCGTTGCGAAACTCTACCAAATAGTCAGATGTCACGGTGTTAGTGACGGTAAGCCTATGCTTGCCTTTTACGAGCTACCTGGCAGGACGGCAGATAGGTTATTCTGCAAAGTCAAGTCAAGTTAAACCTATTCTTATTAAAATAAAGCTATGTAAAATTACATATATAACTTTTCCGGTGCTGCACCATTTCCTCTATTTTTAGTTACTTTTGTGCCACCTGATAATTCACAGACAGATTTGAATAAATTTTAATGTTGGCAGCTCAGTAATTCAAGTCTATGTATCGAACGTACCAATCTGTGGTCTATTAATGTTGGATACTCGGTGTTGAAGCTATCGTTAGAGGAGACGGTGGCAGTTTATTTATGATTATTTAGATTTGTAACAGCTCAGTGACTATAACTATTAGATGCCACTAAATAAAGAAATGCTTAATATCCATATTCTAGATGTTTTAGGATTCCTATTGTTTTTTGTCCTTTAATGGTTCCTTCTCCAACACAATCTATGGTCTATTACTGTGGGAGACTCGTTGTTGGAGCCATCTATAGAAAAGATAATGACAGTTTTTTCATGATTATTTAGACTTTTTTGTAAAAGAAGAGTAAATTTTGTTAATGTTGGTAGCATTTTGTTCAGTTAAAGTGAACAATATGTGTCATCTCTCATTTCTCGTTGAGCTTGAGAAAGTAAAATTAATCATAACGCCTTATGATTAATTTTTATTAATTTGAGTCTGATTTTGCTAAATCGGGTAGTTTGGTGCAAACTTAAACTTGACTAATGGCAAATGTTAACGCTAACGCCAAAACTAAATAAAGAAATAGTTGCATGAGTTTTGGCGACATCGAGAGAAAATATTGGTCACAGTGTTTTGGTAATTGGTGTCAGTCAGTCAATCTATCAGTATTAATCCTAATTTCAATTTAACTAATGGCAAATGCTAATACGCCCTTCCCAAAAAACTAAAATCTGTAAGAATTAAGTAAAATCATAATGGCTTTACTTTGTTCTCAAATATACCTACTTGTTCAAAATTTAAATGAAATTCTTATTATGAAATAATATTCTTTGACTAATCAAATTCTAGTTAATTTAGTAGAACGTCCCGAAAGTTGTCTTTAAAATTTAAATCTCTCACAACAGTAGCTAGGTACTAAGTCGGAGAGGCTTACGTAATGAAGCTGATATAGCGTTTTGAAATATAAATTAATATAAATGTTTTATGGTTCATGGTATGGATTCAGATGTTAAGGTTTGATTAAGATACGGGTTGCAAATATTTAAAAATGTATTTTAATAAAGAGAAATCCACCACATCAATTTTTGTCATTCTGTCATTGACAAATGACAATAATAACAGTTTATTTATGCGAAGTAAAACCTTAAAAACCGACCCACAAAAGTTTTATCAACATCTTACTAGTACTTTTTGAGTAAATCTTAGGCTATGTTCACAATGTCTAAGTAAAGTTCTAAGTAGGCTACTTTAAAGTTAATTACAAAGTAAAACACGTTCTTGCGTTTCACAGTCATCAAGCAACAGTAGGTAATCATGACTGAAACTGCCCAGTAACTTACAGGTCGGATAGTGTAGTGATTAACTTATTTACTCGTCGAGTAAATTTCAACTTTCAACACATGGTCAACAGATGTGGTCAACACATTGTGAAATGCTTGGTATCACGCCAGCTACTTAGGTTCATTAGGTATAGATATTTTGAAATGATGGATATTTTTTACCATTGAAGAGGAGTTAGATGAGTTTTTTATTTTTTAAATTATTTTTTTAATATTTTTTTATTTAATAAAAGGTAGATAAAAATATTTTATCATAATATAGAATTCATTTAGAAATTGTAAAATATTTTTTTTTTGCTTTAAAATATAAAATCACCACGATTACTGACTATTGAATCACTTTCGCCTCGTCTCATGTCATTTGTATTTTGACACTTGCCAAAAGGCATATTATAACATTTACGTTTCGCAATGAATTTTATTTGGTTTTATTGTCATAAACTAAATTTGCTTGACAAACTTTGTTTTATTTATAACATGAATATCTTATAACTGAAAAATTGATAAAAAATAAACAATGCAATAAAAATATCAAACAACAACAGAGGCTAATTTTACAAAACTGCTCTTCAGAACGCAAACATTGATTATCGTATTTATTGTTCTATTTAAGAGGATTTAGGCTATGTTTCACAATGTCAAAGTAAAGCTCTAAGTAGGCTACTTAAGAGTTCAGTAAAAAGTAAAACACGTTTTTGCGTTTCACACTCATCAAGTAACACTAATCATCACTTAAACTGCCCAGTAACTTATAGGCCGGACAGAGTAGCGATTAACTTATTTACTTGTCGAGTAAACTTTAACTTTCAACATAATATGGTCAACAGATGTGTTCAACACATTCTATTCGGCTAGGTATGACCCAAGTTGCTATTGTTCATTTTAGATGTTTATTAGGGTAAAATGTTCTTTTGAAAATTATGGTTATTTCTGATAACATTGAAGAACAGTTCGATGATTTTTTTTGTTGAACCTTGAAGGTTCTAAATAGTTCAAAATCGAATAAATAATATTAAAGGTGAGCTCCAATTAAAGGTGAACAATTAAGTTGAAAAATTAATAAAATATTTGTTTTGGTTTAAAATATAAAATCACCACAAACATTGATTAATCGCCTCTGTGGTCTAGCGGTTTGGCGTAAGACTTGACTTCTTTAGGTCCCGGATTCAATCCTCGGGTCGGGCAGCTAAAAAATAGACATTTTTTATTTTCAATTTTCTAAGAAAGATAACGTCGCTCGGGATTGCGTTTGTCCCTGGTTGGCGATAGTTTTGCCACCTATCACGTTGTGGGTGTTTTCGGCTAGTCGTGGGTGCCCTGGTTGTACTTCTGCCTACCTCTTCGGGGACATGGACGTAAAGATATTCAAGATATTGACTATTGAGTATTGACACTTGCCAAAAGACAGATGACATTTACGTTTCATCAAAATTGCATTCTCATATTAAGCAATCAATTTTTTATTTTGGTTTTGTTGTCATAAACTAAAGTTTTTTAACAAACTCTGTTTTATTTATAATTTTTCTGTATGTTTTATAGAATGTATATATTTTTTACTAAAAAGTTGATAAAAAATGTGTAATGCAATAAAAATATTAGACAAAAACAGTGGCTGATTTTACAAAACTGTGCTTCGGAACCCAAATATTAGATGTTGTTGCCACTTGTCTTAAGTGTTAAGTAACTACTCGTCACATAAAAATACTGTTAGGACGTTACTGAAAGGATTTAACCGTTCAGTAATTTACTCAATAAGTAACTACTGATTGCTTTACTGATACATTGTGAAACATAGCCTTAATTGTGAACCTTACGATCAGGTTTTCCTAAACAGTTGCATTTTTTTGTTTGCCTGCCTGTTTTCCTATTTATGTAGTAGCTGTATCTGAGCTATTGCGTTATCAAGCCATAACGTAACTTTTTAACCAGCTCCAAAAAGGAGGAGGTTCTCAATTCGACTCTATTTTTTTATTTTTTATGTATGTATTTTATGTTTTTATGTATGTTTGTGGGACTTAGTGTCTTCGGCTAGTCGTGCGTGGCCTGGTTGTGTCTCTGCCTACCACTTCAAACTTTGGGTTTGAAGATCCTTACTTACTTACTTACAGGTGATTATTCCGATAGTAAGAAAACAAAACCGTAACACATGTAAAGTCTGTAAGCAATGTAGACACCAAAGACGTTACGGAAGTATCACACAACCTCACAAAACAAACCAAATGGTCAGAAATAGTTTTACTTTTAAAAGATTTGGCAAACAGGTCTCCACAAAACATATTTAAAACTTTTCTCTCTTTTCTTTCTAAAAAAAATTTCAAACCCAATCTTAACATAGTAGTGACAAAGTCCGTTTAAAAAATGTTCGACAATTCGGACATTTACAGTTCTATGTGACTGCCCTTCTAGGGGGAGGGGAGGCAGCTGCTCCCCTCTATCTATACCTGGCTACACGCATGGAAGCGTCATTATTTTATGACTGAAAGCTAACTATTAATTAACCATTCTCCATCAGTCTCATCCAGCCATTTCTTGCCATTTAAATCCCACATCTGCCTTAAAATTTGTTAAAGACATCTGCCGAATTTGGATAAGTTTCATACCAATTCAATTGTAAACACGATAATCTACATTGAGAATGGTTTATATACCGATAAAGTCCTAACACGATGTAAGTCAGCAGGATCACTCAACCTATCAAAGTGTTAACAGCTGAGCAGGTTCAGATCATTAGCGAAAATCAAACACTTAGCGGGATTAACGACCCTTGCCAAATTAATCATTATTGAGTAGCTGTTTCATAGGTGGATTAGTTTTAGACGGATGCTCTACTTGTGGTACAATATATACTTTGGAGTTAGATTCAGTTTGTGTAACTTACCCAGGTATATTTATTTCTTTACTTCGGCCATTATCATGCATAATAAACCTATCCCATTAATTAAACAAAATTTTGTAATGTAAAAATATATCTGATATTTATCCACGTCCGTTATCCTTTTGACTTTAGAAAACCGAATATTAATCTATCGCTATCCTTGTCCGGTTTTTGGCTACATTTCTTAAGCGGGGATTATTTAATTTTGTCAAAACAATGGCACGCCCTTGCACCTTTTAAATAAGTAACATTTAGATTCTATACTTCTTATCGTCGGAGCTTGGTGGAATTCCATTCTTGATCTAATTTATTTAGAAACACTTGTACTTTCCACAATATATTTTATTATTTTTTATTTTTATAATTTAACCAACTGGTTTCGCTATACAATCATCATCATCATCATCATATAGCCCTGATGATGCTTGTATAGCGAAACCGGTTGGCTAAATTATAAAAATAAAAAATAATAAAATATATTGTGGAAAGTACAAGTGTTTCTAAATAAATTACATCAAGTAACATTTAATAAGTCTTCAAAAGCCCAGTTGGCAGGCTGCGGTCAACCGCACAGAGAAGCTAAAAGGGTCGAGTGACGGATGAACAAATTCAAACCGGTATTTGCACGAGGTGGTTCGTCAGTCTCAGGTCAGAAAATATGATTTGAGCTTGAATCGGCCTGGAAATAATCCGTCAGAAACAAGAACTCTTCAACGCTAAAACCCCGCCTTTTTAAAAGAAAAGCTTATTCCAATTTCGTTCTGTTCT
>NJDD01000164.1:79558-100798 GCA_002245505.1 Calephelis nemesis
TATATTTTTCAATCGATTTATCTGGAACTTTTATTATTAGATCTACACTTACTGGTAATACAAAATCGGTTTAGAAATGTCAGAGAAAGTAATATATGTATACATCCCCGTTTTTTATAGGTCTCTTACGCTCTAAAGGGGTGTAATCGCCCACTCTAAAAGACTTTTAGACAATAAGAAGAATAAGCCTTGTTAGATGTAAACTCAAACAAAACTCATCAAGCGATACAAAGTTCACCGGTAGGCTAGTACTATTGACAAAACGCATAACCATTTACATCAACAAATGGTGTGATATCAGAGAAGAAAATCTTTACAAATAAAACCATCAAAGATAAATTATATATACCTAATTATTAAAACTTTAGGTAATTATGTCCCCCAGCGGCACGTTCCACAAAGTAGGCAAACGACCTGTCCGGGAACGGCGCTAATGACACCTATTTATTATATTCCAGCCATTAATACCCATTTAAGTCGGCAGCTGCGTGTTCATTTCGTCCGACATGCTAACTGAGAAGAAGTCACGCAAAAATAAACCAAGTTTAAAGAAAACAACATTTGTTTTTTTGACATATGTATTCAGGTAGGTATACTGCAGAGGTACAACCAAGATATCTACGATTAGCCGAATGTACTTAGTCTCATAACGTGATAGGTGGCCAACATATCGCCAACCGGGCACTTACCCATCTCCTGATAACGTTTTAAACGTGATTTTCATAAAAAAAAAATACGTTTTGATTTTGACACGTAAATTGAACCCGGAGCCTTACCGTTAGACCGCAGAAGCGATGTTACTCGTTTAAGAAATAAAAGACAAACTAATTGAAGACACATTCATACATAAAAACCCACACTACACCACAAAGAACATGTACTCACCTTGTATATTTTCGAAATTGCACACGATTTACCACAATTTTCTTTTTTTCGCAGATTTCTTAAAAAATTGTCAAAAGCAAGTAGGTAGTTCGAACCAGACGGTTTTTTTTATGATATTGGAAGGCAAACAAGCAGACGGATTTCCTGATGGTAATAAATTTCCGACGCCTAAAGACACCAAACCAACCAACAACCAGGTTTCCAACCAGAGGCCAGGCCTCGAGCAAAAGTAAGTTTACCGGCTACCTTACCCTCCGAATCGGAACACGTCATGACGTTATGGCGGCAGGAATAGGTAAGGCGGTGGTAACAATCCGGGTGAGTCGCTGCCAAACTCTACGACCTAGACAGATGTCACGGTGCTAGTGACGGCAAGCCTACGTTCGCCTTTTACGAGCTGGCTGGCACAGGTAGGCAGATGGTCTATTCTACAAAGGAGCCCGGACCAACGCGACAAACAGCTGGTGTTACGTGACACTAATGACATCTACATTTTTTGTATGGCACTTACTCGTTACATTTGTTTGTCGCATATATGGTACACTGACTCAAAATGGACTTGAAATAATATTATAATTTTAATTGGCAAGGAAGTCGATTTGTGACAGATATGTCACACGGCGCTACAGAGGGTTAAGACTTTATAACCGATTTTTATCTGAATTTACCAAACAATTCAAGGCTCATATCAAGAGAAGTTTCCATCAACGTAGTCGTCAGTTGGGGACAAGTCTGACAGCTCTGAACATGACATATGACATGATGCAGGGGTTGTACATCAACGGGTTAAGCGTAACCCGACGGCCTACGATTTACCTAAATATAGATAATTGTTCTTATATTGTTTACAAATCTAAAAAATGTAAGGCCTGTTTATTTCTATCCATTACTTATTATAATTTATATAATTATACACATTACAATTTTTGAAATAAACATATCTAAACATTTACAAATATAATAATTTAGTATAAATAATTATATAACTAAATTTATTAGCCAAAAAATTAAGTTAACAAAAAATTGTTAAAAAATATATATGTACAAAAAATCTAATGATAACAATTTATATTATGTATGTGTGTTCCCCGTGTTGGTCTGAGTCCACTGGGTAGATTAGACCATCTACCTCTCTGCCAGGCAGCTTGCAATAGGCGTGCATTGGTTAAAACATAGGTAGTAGAGTGCTGTGCAGCAACTTGCCCGGGTAGGGCTCCGCCTTATCTATTCATGCCGCCATAATGACTCTGACATGTCCGGCCCGGACAGGAGGGTAGCCGGTTGACTTCCACAATCTGCTTAATAACATCCCAGTCACAGGACAGCTACACACCTGTAACATCTATGGTATCTATAAGCCATCCATATCTCTTACCTTTAGGAATGCCATGTGTTTTTTCCTAACCTTTGACAAAAAATATTTTAAATACCTTCAGCATTAAAGGGAACAATGATCAGCATTGAAGCGGCAGAAATAGTTAATACTCCACACCACCCTAACAAAAAGCAGTTAATCTGAAATTTATTTACTTACGCATTATTAATTTTATATTCACAGGGCCAAATTATGAATAATTAATAAGACCTTGCTCAACAAAGTAATCTTTACATTTAACACACCCTGTAGTTAATTAATTTTCCTCTTTGATGACATTAATAACCTGTCGCGCCTCACACGTGGGTACTTAAATATTGTGATATTTCCTTATGAATATCAGATTAAGGCAATGTTATTACTGTTTTACATTACTTCTTGCATGATAAATGTAAAAATATAAAAAGTAACTGTTATTTAAAACTTAAAATTTGAAATCCGACTTTAATTGCTCTTGCATCCTGATCAATATGGTGTTCTATTTTGGATTATTTTAGATTGGAGTTCTATTTAGGATTGTTTTTTATTAATTATACATGTTATTAATCATATAACTCAGATATTATCCGAGGGTGGTGTCAAGAGTCTCTGAAACCGGCGTGTTTGTATGAAAAGGGAATGTGAAGGAACAGGTTTGTCGGGATCGTGAAGTCTGGTACTCGTTACTCTGCCTAACCCGTAAGGGACTTGGCGTGAAGATATGTATATTTGTACATATAATTAAAAACTTAAGTACATAATTGCTACTATCAGTGGTGGTAGAGTTTGCTTTTTAACGCTCCTGTAACATATACCTATAGTGTCTAAAGTCTTACGACTGTCCAATACCATCAGGAGAGACAAGGCATTTTGTACAATTTTGTTCAGTGAAAGTGCACAAATGAACTAATCATGAAGAAATTAGCATCTTCACGCCCATATCCCCGAAGAGGTAGGCAGAGGCACAACCAGGGTACCCACGACTAGCCGAAGACACTAAGTCCCACAATGTGATAGGTGGCAAGCCTATCGCCAACCGGGCACATTTCCAATCCCGAGCAACATTTTTTGTTAGAAAATTGGAAAAACCCAATTTTCTTTTTGTTGCCCGACCCGGGATTCGAACCCGGGACCTCATGCAGTCAAGTCCAACAACTGAACCGCTAGACCACAGAGGCGATTAAGAAATTAGCGTATCGTGTATTTCTTCGTTGCCGCCAAATCTCATTACATGAGCTTGAGTAATAAGGCCACCGCTTTACCCCAATAGCCTGACATAACTTACTGACGACTTATGAATGATGACTTATTATAGTTGATTAAAATTGTTGAAAAATTTAATGCGAGTTTCTGCTTGACTAATGGCAAAATACTAACGTGAAGGCCCAAACCTAAAGAAAGAAAATACTCATGAAACACTCAGTCGGTAAATGTATGTGGGACCAACTCGCAGTCATGACCTACCTTCAGAAAAAATAACAAACAAAATCTGTAAGTAACCGCTAAAAAACGTACAAAAGTATTTAAGCTCAATGAAATTGTGAAAAAGCTACTCCAACTCATATATTAATGATGTCACAATTTATGCATTAAAAATAATTTAATTAATTTAATTAAGAGTAATCGCGTAACAAACATACAAAAAAACGTAGTCGAATTGATAAACTCTTTTTTTTTGGAGTCGGTAAAAAACAAAAACCGTCCTACAACCACGAACTTTTTACCTACCTACAACCTTATGACTATTTTTACAGAAAGTCAGTAGGTACCTAACCTTTTTTTTATGATACTGAAAGGTGAACAAACAGACGGATTTCCTGATGGTAAGAAATTCACGCCACCTAGAGACACCAAAGGTGGTAATAGTGCGTCGCCAACCTGAAGCCGGGATGTTAGGTGTCGAGCAACAGTATGTTTACCGGCCAACTTACCCTCCGAATCGGAACACGTCAACGGCAAGCATAAACGGTAATGGTGCGTTGTTTACCGGCTACCTTACCCTCCAAAACGTTCCATCTATTCTATCCTATATATTTATACCTATGCTCGCCTTTTACGAGCGGCCTGGCAGGAAGGCAGATGGTCTATTTTGAAAAGGAGCCCAGACCACCAAAATGTAACCAAGTTCGTTCTAAGTCTACTAACAATTTTCACATAATTAATTAACAAGTATAAGTTGACCACAGAGCGAAGTCCTACAAACTTCATCTACGTCTAAGTTTTAGTGAATATTTGATGAAACTTACAAGTGTAAGAGTTTTGCGGAACTTTCGCAATTGTTAAACTAATTTTGGAAAGATATCAAGATATAAACAAACATATTACATACGTATTGTAGACTAACATACTATATTTAGAACTATATCAAGATATACACAAGCATATAGTCACACGTACAATGGTTGGGATTCCACTGTGCTCAAACTAAATTTGTTTTAGATGCGTGCTTTTTTTGTTGGAACTTCCTAAGCATGTAAAATTAGTCCGGACATGTCAAATTCTAAATTTTTATTTGATGTTTTTTAAGGAATTGATTAAACTTCTGTATAAAATAAATGGCGCCAAAAGGAGAGCGCTACGGAATGTCTGTGGTGTTACGCTAGCTAACCGCATTCGTAACAGAGATATCCGTGAAAAAGTGGGATTGAAAACACCATATCTTCATACAATTTCTCTTTCAGTTTTCGAGCAGGAGCTCAGATAAATAGAAATATGTACTTGCAGAGTAGTTAGGATCTTAAACATAATATAGGAGTAAATTTGTTTATTAAAAAGTAGTCTATATTTGAAACTAAATCTAAGTATAATATGCATAAAAAGGTCCTGTGGTTATGCCAAAGCGTAACAAACAGACTCGCATATTATAGCATTAGGTAAACTAAAAAAATGGTGTTAAACAACAAAATGTCTGTTACTGGTTACATAAAAAAGTGTTACCTTTATCATCATTACCAAATCTTGTGAAGGTATGAACTACCTTGTAGTGAAATAAGAACAAAATTTACTTTTGACTAACATTTTTTTATGATATTGAAAGGCAGACGGATTTAATGATAATAAGAAATTCACGCCGCCTAAAGACACAAAAGGTGATAATGGTGCGTTGCAAACCTGAGGCCGGGATGTTAGGCCTCGAGCAAAATTAAGTTTACCAGCTACCCTATTCTCCCAACCCTAACACGTTAACAGCAAGCGCTGACGTTATAACGCTAGGAATATGTAAGTCGATGGTACCAATCCGGGCAAGTCGCTGCGACATTCTACCACCTAGTAAGTAAATTTTTTGCTAAGATGTCACGGTGTTAGTGACGGTAAGCCTATGCTCGCACATAAAGGCAGATGTTCTGTTCTGCAAAAGAGCCCGGATCAACACGGGGAAAAACACTAATAAAACGAAAAAGGCACAATAAAACAAAGGAATATTTAGAAATAGGTTGGTTTAGTTATTATTAAAATGTCTATTTTATCTGCAGTAGGTTAGCTAATTTATTTACTTGATTTTAGTTAGTAATAAATAAAATTTAAATCACTGGTTACTCAACTGAAACTAACACAAAAAGTATTGGGTTCTCAATAAAAGATTTTCACTATTGTAAACAAAATTTAATTCATCATAGTTTAGTTGTTTTTGAAATAGTTTAGTTTAATAGTTGAAAGTTTCACAAAAATAGTTTAGTTAAAAAGTTTTCTCATTGTGTGGAATCTAACAATCTAGCCAGGTACGTACGAATTGTACGTACCTGACCTTATTTTACCTCATTTTTTAAGCTCGTGGAAAATTGTGCTCCTTAATCAAGTTCCTTAAAAGATTCTATGAATAGATATTACTACTGAATTTAAACCGAGGCTGGGAAAAGAGAAAATTGTTGTTTCCCAATCTACTTTATTAGCTATAGACTTAACAAGAAAATACATAATACACTTTGAGAAACGCCGTCTAAAGTGATGCTTCCCCGAAAATATGAGACCATTTCATTCTTTTTCATGCTTTCACAAGATTAACAAGTCATAAATAAATGTATTTAGATACAAAAATAACGTTTCTGTTTAGTTTTAGGGAAATTAATTTTACTGTTCGTTTTAGTGCAACAAAAAATTAACGTAATAGTTGATAATATCAAAACCAATTTTATAATAACCGTCACTCATTTATTTATAAGTTTTGATAGTTAAGCTATCAGAATATATGAGTTTTAACCGACGCCAAAAAGAGGAGGTTAACAATTTGATACTTAATAATACATTAATTTTCATCTGAAGAAAATATATGTTACATACACATACATACATATCTTCACGTCAAGTCCCTTACGTGGTAGGCAAAGAGTATCGGGTGCCAAACCTCACGATCCTGACAAACCTATCTAGTTTCCTTCACATTCAATACACTTTTCATACAAACGCCGACGTGTTCGGAGACTCTTGACACCGTCCTCGGATTATGTCCGACCGATCTAATCGTGGAATTTTAATCTTGGTATATAATGAATAATGTAACATTAAGTATAATTTAAAACTATTATTGGGATATAATAAAAATTACGTGGGACCATTTCAATATTACCAGTGTTCGCCCATTGGTCAAAATTCAACCTTAATAAACTTTAATATCTTGTTGATAAGAACGCCATCTTTATTTCTCAAGACCAACTATTTTGTTATCTGAGTAGTTAGTGCGAATAGTTATCTGTGATCTTTTATCGTTATCATCAATATATTTGTTTGTGTGTGTCAAATGCATGGTAGTGTGGGTAATGTTTTATTTGTTGACTTAATGTACTTTATTAGCATTATTATTGAGAAATATTAGCTCTCGCTGGATGTTTATGTCAACGTCCGAAAAGCCGAAACCGTTTGCGGACGATATGTTGTGTACATACCGTATCAATCGGGGCTGATAATATATTTCCAGCTTTATGGTGACAAACACACATCCGAAAGAATCAAATGTATATTATGATTAACAAAAGTATCTTCACGTCCATATCCCCGTAAAGGTTGGCAAAGGCACAACCAGGGCACCCGCCACTAGCCGAAGACACTAGTTCCTTAATGTGATAGGTGGCATGACTATTTCCAAACGGGCACATTTCCAATCCCGAGCAACATATTTTTTATTTGAAAATTGGAAAAACCAAATTTTATTTTTGTTGCCCGACCCTGAATTCGAACCCGGGATTTCATCCAGTCCAGTGCAGCAACTGAACAGCTAGACCACAGAGGCGAAGGCTTAGAAGGCTACGTAATAATAGAAAACTTAACACATTCCAAATAAATCATTAGCAATTTCGGGGCTCATTATAAAATCTCATTTAAATATCAATGTAAAAATAATAAATGAAAGATGGTGCACAAGGTCCCGCTTCTGAATAACAAAATTAATTCATAAATACCATCATTTTTCTTGTGACCCTCAAGCATTTTCCGACGACAATATTTTCAAGCAAACAATAAAATGATTTATGGTATACGAGCTCGAGACGGAAATGTTTTTGATTTAAGAGAATTAAATTATTTTTATAATATTTGAACAAAAATAAGACATATATCTCCGAGTGGTATGAAAGGTCACCTTTCTAAATGGGAACAGTGATAAAAAAAATATACACATTGACATGAATATTTTTACCTTTACCTTATTATTTTGATCGACTCTGTGGTGTAGCGGTCCAGCGTCGGCGTTCTTGAGTTGGTTGGGCAACAAAAACAAATTAGAAAATGTGTATTTTCAATTTTCTAGTAAAAAAGACGTTGTCCGGGATTTAATATAATAATATGGAACTCAAGCAGTGGATGCCCAGATTGTGCCTCTGCCTACCCTTTCGGTGATATGGGTGTGAAGATACTTTTTAAGAATATTTTATTTTTAGTTAAAATATTCGGCCATAATTTAATATTTTATCTCTTAAAAAACAATTTATCAGATCGAGGGCTGCGAAAATATTTTCACAAAAAGTAATGCTGTAACCTAAATAATGTGATAAAATGTGATCTGCAGAATGAGATTGCCAATAAGTTTGTTCACCAACCACCAATATATAACACACGTATGGAAACTGGAACCCTCCACCCATTATTCGGCGTGACGTAGCATCAAACGTACAATGAATACATTTGTGTTACATCTGTTTTTGTCCTACTTTTGGAATGTTGGAGGCTTGAAAAAGATTGAGCTTAATGTAAAGTGGGTTATGTTTTTCTAGTAAACTTATAGGGGTACTCTACTACTACGTACAACTTTGTTCAAAAATGTGATGTGTCAAATGTATCGCCAACTTAATATATTATTTACTTGACCCGGGAATCGAATCCGATAATTCATGTATTTAACCACAAAACTAAACTCTAACATTAGCCCGAAAGCTGTAATAACATAACATCTAAATCATAGAGGCACGTTCTTTCTTTAGGTTTTGGCCTCCACGTTAGTATTTTTCCATTAGTCAGGTAGAATTTTATTTCAATTTTAATCAATTATAATGTCATCAGTCATAAGTCGTCAGTAAGTCATGTCAGGCTCTTGAGTAAAGCGGTGGTCTCATTACTCAAGCTCATGCAAAGAGATTTGGCAGCAACGAGGAAATACACGATACGCTAATTTCTTCATGATTGTTTCATTTGTGCACTTTCACTGAACAAAATTTTCACTGTACAAAATGCCCCCAAAATAGACTAATTTCACTCAATATCAACACGACATAAAAAACGTCAACTATCTTTTCTTTCGATGGCGCCAAAACTATAGAGGCACGTTAACAATACAAAATATTATGTTGAACCCTCAACAAACGAATGAATCTTGGTAAAGAGCGGAATGAACCCTGTGCTTGCGGAAACGTATTCATGTAAAAGAATCTGCCGGCAGGACCATACACACAACCTCATACCATTTTTTTCTATAGCCGAGGCCTTTGAAACAATTAATTACATTGTAATTTTCCATTCATTCATACTATGTCTGATGTTTTAATCAACATCGTAATTTTGACATCCGAAAATAAACATTTATTCCGTTTGAATAAACCTACGCAATAATTTTGTAAGAAAATAAAATTGTTGAAGGAAATTAAATTGTTCAATTTCATTTTCACTCTTTGATGTTATAATTTATAAGTAAACGTGCCATTTAACTAAACTTCACATTTTTTTGAAAAATTGAAAGATAAAGCTTTGCCACGTACTTCGCTTGCGCCGCATTAGATCGCCCATCTGCCACTGCCAAGCTATAGTCTATTTATTTTATTTTAACGAGTATAGTACTGCTATTTAAATTATGCGATTCGTGTTTACACTTTATACTTTTATTTTTAAATTGGCTGACCTTATCTAAATTTGAGCGAAATGATTAATTATGTAATAACTTTCTTCTTGTCTAAAATACATTCGGATTTCCGAAGCTTGACGAATATAGTAGAAGCGCACAGTTACTATACTGAGTATGTCCCTCGCATATTTCCGCTACTGACAGAGTGAGATGAAGTGATTGGCTTTTCGCCTTTATTCTCATTGTCAAATTATAATGGCGCGTTCTGATTGATCGAAATTAACTTTATGTTGATTATGTGGACCAATAACAAATCAGTACATTCAGTCCATATTAATGGGCTAAAATCCGTATATATATTAACTGGCACGCGATCAAAGTCGCGGATAATAGCTAGTTAATATATTATATACGCATTAGGTTCAGATATATCAATTTGTATCATACACAACAAACATTGACGTGAGCTCTTAACGAAATCCAACCTTTGCAGAACTTCACAAAGCGAGTAAAGCTCGTTTGTGGTCCACACTCGCTGTAATCCTCTTACTATCAATACCAAATTAAGTAAGCAAATATATTACAAAGCAGAGCCTTCATTTTGCAGAAAATTAGGTACATTGTTATTTTAGTTACAAATGTGTTACAGATAAAATCTCGTAAGACTGCCTCTAAGAAATTACAAACGACCTTATAATTTTTTTAAAGATAAAATATTATGTGTAAGATGTCATATTTATCAGGTTTTACATTTTGAACGTAATCGTTAAACTACATGCAGGTTAAAAAAACTCTGTCGCTATCCCATGATGGGAATATTAGTAACAACAAAAATAGGGAATATGAGTAACTCTTAATCAGAATTTATTTATTTAAAATTAATTAAAATTTTTATTTAAACTGAGTTAATTTTTAACAAATTTTGCTATAACGGGTAGAGTTTTGAATGTCTATCCCAAACATGTTTTGCAATATCAATGCTCAAATTCAAAGACAAAACTTTTTAATGTGTAGAGACTAGGAAATAAGTCTGATAAGTCTAATACGAGTATAACTGAGATTCCGCTGAATCGATTTAGACGTTATGATAGACGTTATGGCGGCAGGAATAGGTAAGGCGGTGGTACCAATCCGGGCGAGTCGCTGCGAAACTCTACCACCTAGTAAGATGTCATGGTGTTCGTGACGGTGAGCCTATGCTCGCCTTTTACGAGCTGCCTGGCAGGAAGGCAGTTGGTCTATTCTACAAAGGAGCCCGGACCAACACGGGGAAAAAGATACTAAGAGATAAGGGAGAGAACAAGGGAGAAAGATATATAAGTATGGGCGCCAAGATACTTTTTTTAATTAAAAACTTTTAGTAACTGTTGCAAAAGCTATCCATAACCGTCTCGATCACGTCAGCATTCAAACAAAAAAAAATTGCGGATTTTTTCGGTCCATCATTAAATTGGTTCATTCGCTATGATGCCACTGACAGACAAACACACACATACATACAGACACATACACACACACACACATACATAGACAACCACACATCAAACATAACACCATTCTTTTCCCGTCGGGGGTAATTTGTTCAAGTAGAGCAGTAACATATGGAAAAACATTAGACTATTAAAACAATCTCCATGTTTTAGACTAAATAATGATTTTGTATGCAAATAGGTTAATCTTGGTCTGTGTAGGCCTGGATAAACAAACAGACCCTTGTATCTGTAATGTTATTAAGGATAACAAGGCTATTTACTTATGTACAATACAGAGGTTTAGGCGATCCTGTATAGCAAGTTTAAGTTTCGACAAATTTAACAAAAACAACGTTTTCGCTGAAAGACAAGACACGATATATTATACTTATACCAATAAATAAAGCTTGAGTGTCTGTTATATTAAAATAACCGCGTTATAATACATGTATATAAATGAATATTCTTAATACATGTGTATGAATGAATAGAGAATTTAATTCTTTAAAGAATATACGACACAAACCTATACCAAAATATTTTTAAGTATATTTATGTGTCTGTCAATTTGTTTCGGTTTGTTTGGTAAAAATGTCAGTAACCGCCTTACACACTTGGTTACCAATCAGTCAACTCAGTAACTGTGATAAAACTGACTGCAAAACCTATAGCGCAATAGCTTGATAAAAGGATCTCAAACTCCAATTGACAAACCACTAACATCGATCCATCAAAATTCATTTGTTTCTGTTATTTCCCATCCTCAAACCATTGGTTGTAAACATTGGTTTGCATCCATGTGGAACGTAGATTTAATCACCTTTGTGGAAAGCGTGATTGGGTCGTCATTACAACCGTCTGGATAATGCTTTACAAAAAATTACAAGCACGTAACAAGGGTTGTTATGACAACTCCAGACAGTTGAAAAATAGTCCATACAATGGCATCTATCTAAAAGTCATCATGCTTATTTCATTAACGGCATGCCTTATAAGAACATTTGATCTAGTGAAACAAATGTTAAACTTGTCACAAAAATTGGGCAGTCTGATTAAAAGATGTAAGGTAAACTATATTACAACATCGCAATTTGATATTTGTCGTTACACAAAAAAAAAGACCGAGACTCCAATGTGGTCCCATACAAATTTTGTCAACATACGTCTTGAGGTTTTTATTTACATTTTATTAGATGACAAGGATGATACCTACACGAAAATAATGGGTCATCATCAAGATATATCTCGAAAACCATTTGTCGGATCTTGAGTTAAGCAGATGGAACACTTTCCATACTAAATTTGCTCTGGAAGCAGCAAACACTGTGTAATGCTTAAAAAAATCCTAATCAATTAATACTTTTCAATCTCAGCCTCACATCCTACCTTTCAAAAGTACCATCAAAATATGTTTTTTGTCGGAGGAAATATCCTTAGAAACATACAGTCTATTTGAAAGCCTCCTATTTGGAGCCGATTAATAAAAATACGCTTTTATCAAAAGCTTCACCTTTATTTGGGACTGAGTAGAAAACAGCTCAACGCGTATAAGTGCTGCTGATAGATTAATTTTGCAGCCAAGTTACTTACAAACACCTAGATCCAATTAAGTCTAGAGATGATCAGCGAGGATTGCACGGAATTAGTTCAAGCACTTTCACTCTAAAAAATTTGTAAAAATGTAGCGAGCTACATTTGAAATGAATTGAAAGATTTTTTTTTATGATATTGGAAGGCAAACAAGCAGACGGATTTCCTGGTGGTAAGAAATTCACGCCGCCTAGAAACACCAAAGGTGGTAATGGTGCGTTGCCAACCTGAGGCCAGAATGTTAGGCCTCGAGCAAAAGTAAGTTTACCGGCTAACCTAACCTCCAAACCGGAACACGTCATGACATTATGGCGGCAGGAATAAGTAAGGCGGTAGTACCAATCCGGGCGAGTCGCTGCTAAACTCTACCACCTAGTCAGAGGTCACGGTGTTAGTGACGGTGAGCCTACGCTCGCCTTTTACGAGCTGCCTGCCAAGGAAGGCAGATGGTCTATTCTACAAAGAGGCCCGGACCAACACGGGGTTAAAAATTAAAACAATTAATTAAAAATTAGAACAAAATCGATACATCAACAATTAAATGTTTTTAGGGTTCTGTACGTCGGATGGAAAAACGGAAACTTTAAAGGATCACTTTTTACTGGCCGTCTGTCCGTCTGTCAAGACCCTTTTCCAGGAATGTGTAGCAAGCTGGACTTTATGTCTACTATCTCTTGTATATATTAATCTGTGTGTGTATGTATATATATTTATCTGTGTTAATGCTCAAGTCTACTGTCTCTTGAAGCTCTGATTAAATCAAATACCTAAGACAACACATTCAAAAGATAAACTATAAATGAACCATTAATGAAGCAAGTTTCCGCCATTTTTCGAAACTCTCAAGGGAAGCAAAGCCTACAGGATACTTACGAAACACAGTTAAACCAAAAATTACGTCGTGAAGCAAAAAGTCGTGATAGGTGTTACTTATTATAATTATCAGTAACTTATTTACCTACAGGGTTATACGGAACTCTCGGTGCAGGAGCAGGACTCGCACTTTTCCGTTTTTTTTGTTTATGTGTAAAGATCAATTACTTTGTTTTTATTTTATTATTATTATTTAACTTGCAATGTATGTATGTCTAACCGGTTGGAACCTGACAAATTAAATTTGATAAACTTCCTGGTAACCGATTGTTACATTTCTGTGAAAATCGGATGAACGATGGAAACGAAGGTGACCATAGGAACTTCTGAAATTCCTAACATAATCCTATCGTGTTTGGGCTTATTTGATACGTCTTCGCAAATCCACTACTGAGAATAGCCCTTACATGTAAAAATTTCTCACAAAAATACATTCTTGCTGAAATCTAATGTTTATAAAAACTTTAAAAAACAGAACGCTTTCCCGATGATACTAGCCATCACAAATATACACTTACTTTTGCATCGCTATTTTCATGTTCTAAAGTTCTTTTGGTCTTAGTTTTGCATAGCTATTTTATGGTCGGCAGCTAAAAGCTTTATGTGCAAATAAACTTGGTACCAACTCTCCAGGACGGAGCACGACAGTGGCGATCACTGACTATCGTTAATAATTAATCATCACATCCAGATTTTTTTATGGTATTGGACGGCAGACAAGGGGACGGATTTCCTGATGGTAAGAAATACACGCCGCCTTAACCCAAAAGGTGGTAATGGTGCGTTGCCAACCTAAAGCCAGGACGTTAGGCCTCAAGCAAAAGTAAGTTTTCAAGCTATCTTATCCTCCGAACCAGAACACGTCAACGGCAAGCACTGAGAGGTAAGGCGGTGGTACCAAACCAGGCGAGTCGCTGTGAAACTTTACCACCTAGTCAGCCAAGGTGTTAGTGACGGTAAGCCTATGTTTGCCTTTTACGAGCTGAAAGGAGCCCGGAACAAAACGGGGGAATCTAGATGACTGCTTAAAGTTATTTAAGCAGTCACCTTTGTTTGTTGTGTATATTATTGTACTACCAAACTCTTACATACTTCTTAAAATATAAATATTTTTTTTATAAGCCCCGACAAAGTTATCCCTAAATTGTCACTAAAAACTGTTTCAATGATATCTATTTTCAAACAAAAAAACCGTATCGTAATCAGTCCATCCGTTTAGGAGATACGATGCTACAGATAGACACGTCAAACCCGTAATAACTCTTTCCATTGTGAGTTAAAAATAATCATCTTTGACACGTGACATTGTTCTAGCTTTGTGTGAAATTTATAAACGAAAAGCCTGACGTTATTATAACAGCATTCATATCCATTTTATATTGAACCGTTAAATATTTTATGAATAGTTTTACCATGAGAGCCTTTAAAGGGATTGCATTGTATTTAGCACTATTCATTATCAGTTTGCCATCGAAGCCTCTCCACTTAAATCAATGAATGACATGGCGTGAGTATTACATAGTGTAGGAGGCAACTTTTAAAACTAAACGTCAGTTGATCTACATAGAAGTCGCATTAATATATATCGTGACCTCAACCATTTGCAACAATTTGAAATTTTATCCAGTGTCATTAATAGGCTCAAAAAAATAAAAGAAACAGGTAATTACTCGACAATAAAAAATAATCATTCATGGATTTGTATCTAATGAGATATATTTTTTTTAAACAGTTTTGAAGTTTTGATTTTGGTTCTAGGTGGCAGAGTTTTTGCAGCGACTCGCCCGGATTGGTACCACCGCCCTACCTATTCCTGCCACCATAACGTCCAATGCTTGTCGTTGACGTGTTCCTATTTGGATTAGTATAAAAATATAAACAATAATTAAAAAATGAAATTAACCAAAATGTGTAGGAAATCAGGGGGCTGACTGCGTTTATTTTTAGTAATGATCGCTGGTTAAAGTGGCCATCAAATAGCTGTCAAATGACGTGTTTTGTATTTGCTGTCTTCTGTGTAGACTGTTGGAAATAGCAAAAATATAGAGAGATAGTGCATCTTGACAGTTATTTGATGTACACTTCTAGTAACCATAACTAAAAAGATGCGCATTTAGCCCCCAGGCGGTCTAACATTATCTTTTTTTTATGTTATAGGAAAGCAGACGGATTTCCTGATGGTAAGAAATTCACACCGCCTAGAGACACCAAAGATGGTAATGGTGCGTTGCCAGCTTGAAGTCAGGATGTTAGGCCTCGAGCAAAAGTAAGTTTACCGGCTACCTTACCCTCCGAACCACGTCATGACGTTATGGCGGCAAGAATAGATAAGGCGGTGGTACCAATCCGGGCGAGTCGCTGCGAAACTCTACCACCTAGTCAGATGTCACGGTGTTGGTGATGATAAGCCTATGCTCGCCTTTTACGAGCTGCCTGGCAAGAAAGGCAAAGGAAAAGGCTGTTCTGGAAAGGAGTGCCGGACCAACACGGGGAATAGTTTTGTGCACAATTGATATATGCAGAGTCAAATTGCATTACTGTACTACTATTTAAATTATGTGCTTCGGCTTTACACTTTTTACTCTTTTTACACTATACTTTAATTTTTAAATTGGCTAACCTAATCTAAATTTAAGCGAAACGATTAATTATGTGTAACAACAATTCTATATCTTTAAAATATATTCGGATTTCCGAAGTTTGACGAGTATAGTCGATTCGCATAATTTAAATAATATTACTGTACGTTTGTGTTGCCAGCTGCTGTTGGGTGTATTTGTCAAATGGGAAAATCTGAATACCAGTGTTGAAGTAGTTTTAACTGCAAATACTGAGCTTTTCCTTGGTGAACTCTTGGTGAACTTGGTAAAATTACCACACTCTGGTTCGATGTCTTATAATCAAATCGGCTAATCGTGTGTGCCCTGGTTGTGCCTCTACCTACCTCTTCGGGGATATGGACATGAAGATATTTTTTTTTACAATTTTTGTACTTTATTTAAGTTGCTCATGTTTAAGGTTAGGTTAGATTTCTAGTTATGTCTTTTTTATTGATGTGTGGTAAATTTTGGGCCGTCAACATATGTTTTCTTTCCTTTTTCTATATTATGTGGCAATCACATTGATGGGATTAATCCATGTTTCATTTGCACCTTTTTTTGCGTGTGAAAATCCCCTCGGATACCTGCCGCTCTCGGGAAAGGGCAGCAGGTTATGTCGGACTCTAACCGACTAAAAACCTTAAGATAACCTTTTTACCGCCCGGCTAAAAGCGAAATGGGGTCGCGTTGGTATTCACCAGCACCCTGTACTAATCCTATTTATGAGAGTCAGTCAGATAAGGGAAGTAGCTGACTGCGTGCAACGTATAGTGATGGATTATATACCGTTGAATATGTCTGTGCAAATGTAATTAAAATGAGATTCCATCGTGAGCGTACTTCACATTGTTAATTACGGATGAAGGTTCAAAATAACTTCCAATTATTCTATTCACTTCCATTTATAAATTAACTGGCAGCCCGTCCCAGTTATTATATACTAGCTTGCGCCCGTGGCTTCGTACGCGTTAAATTCGTAGTAAAACAATTACCCTTTCCTTATATCGTGGAAAAAAATTACTACTATCTTTGGAACATCTAAAATACAATGTTTATATCATTAGTATATATAATATATTTCCAAATTGTTATTTAATATATTTGCCCTTATTTAATACCAATGTTAATTCGCCAAAGCGACTGCTAAGCAATGGGTTTTTCTTTATAACTTAATGTCAATATGTAAAATATAATTAGTATTTGCTTTGAATATTCATAACAAACTCTTTTCATTTAGTAATTATCATGTATTTGTTCGTTTTTTGTGTTATAGTTTCTATAACATACATTTTGTGTCTACTTGTGAAACTCTATAATTGACTGACTGTTAGTTCATAGTTCTAATTTTCTTGAATTTTATCTTTTGATTTTCCTATCAAATAATAATAAAATAAAATAAAATTCATATTAATTCTACATTTCCATTTATTTATTTTATAAATTTTACATATTTACTTTATTTTTACAAACATTATTTTTATTTCACAATTTTGTATAGAAAATGCGAACTTAATGACGACTTAAAAGATAATTAAAGTTTCTGAGTGCAGCCCTATACGTAATATACAGATTTTATACATAATGGAGGTGTTTAACTATGACACAAGTTGTTTCCCATACAATCATCATATGAGGCTAAGTAACTCCGCATATCCCCTTTTGAGTTTCCCCATTCTAGATAGAAGTCTATTATAAATATGTCAGTGTCATGTCCATGGACCAATGTTAACAACTATGTTAACTAACAACAGAACCTCTATTTTAACATCCTAGGCTCACGTAACACAAATACAAATTGTTGATGCTACTTTAAATGTCAAGTTTCTATTCGGCCATTTTGTGAAGTAAGTCTGACGTTGATTTAGATTGCAACACTGGAACCCACTCCCAAATGTAAATGATGATATTAAATGTAATATGTAGCGCTCACACGAGTCAAGCGTCGTCAAACCTATGTTGGCATAATTTACCGGACTAATGAATACTGAGAACGTGGAGGTACTCTACTATCATATTGCAAACAAAACTATCCCAACATCCTGTTTAACACCCAAAAGTCACTTCCAGTATCTGAAGTCACTTCCAGTAAAAAGATTACGAAAGAAGGTATTTGATTTGCTATTAGAGAAGACATATTATAGTGTAAAAGATTTTCTTGCTGACAAGCATAAATAAATAAAATATGTATAAATATTTTTTGTAAATTTAAACCTAATTTAAGTAACAAAATCATGGTTGCCGGGGAGTTTGTTTCGCCGTTTCTTCTCCCGACTGGCTAGGTTTGGAAACGGTGGTAGTGTACGGTAGATAGGACTAAAAATTAATCTACCTTTAAATTTAATTATAATAAATTGCAAATTATGTTTATAAATAAATAAAATGTTTATTAAAAATGTAAATAAGTGCTGCGATTTAAATGTACATTTTATATATTACATATGTAACTTCTTAAATTTAATTCAATATTTGCACACCACAATGTGGTAGAATATGTTGTATTCTTAAATATCTTATTAACAACTTTTTAACACACATATTCCGCAAATAAATAATTTTCATTTCATTTCATTTCAAAAAAAAACAACGGGGTGTTATAAGTTTGAGGTGTCTGCAAATGAGTTTGTGTGAGTATGTTTGTGTGGGTATGTTTGTGTGTGTATGTGTATGCGTCAATAGCATGATAACTCCTAAATGAATGGACTGATTTTGTTTTGATTTGAAAGATGACGTCATCGTCATGGTTCTTAAGTTACTGTTAGGCTTTGTCGGCAATAAAACTATAATCATAACATTAAAAACTTTTAATGAAGTTTCTAAATTTAAGATTATAGTTTTATGGTCGTGTTTAATATTGAAAGTGAAAAAATAATACTTTCAAACTTTTCCATACAAACAGTTTGGAGCTGTGAATTTAAAGCAATACGGAGTTTGCCAGTTCGGCTAGTATACAATGTAATAATAATCCGGGCTGTATTCACTTAAATTTTATCAATATCATCAATAAACAATGATGCTTCCCTGATAATAATTCCAAATAATTAGCAAAATCCATCCAATCGTTCAGGCGTGGTATGATGACCAAGAGAAATAGAATTTTGTTTTTTTATTGTACAAAATTCTTGGTTAGGTAAATGGAGGGTAGTTTGCTAATGGCAGGAAAAACTTAGAAAATTTCAAGGAAATCAAACAAACTTTACTTTACCCCGTACAAATTTTTATTAGCTGTCAATGTCAGTCGCTAGTTCGCCGATACGGCAAGTTAGTTCTTTTAAACTGGTTTCCTATAAATTTATAGGAAACCAGTTTTGAAAGTTACAATTAAGTACATACTACACTGATTTTAAGACGCTCGGCAGCGGTCGGCAACCTTTTGGCAGACAAGGGCCACAAGGCGGCAAAATAAACTCAAGGTGGGCCATACTTGTGACACTAACCCTAGAAGCCAAATATAACTACGTATAATTTGTCATATCCCATAAAAAAAATTAAAATGGGCACAGAGAAGCCCGTTTTTAAAGCTAAATTCACACTATATGCACATTATACAGTCAACCGAGGAACGTTCTTGCAATTATTTTGATATTTATAACTTATTTAAAAAAACATTCACAAGCCACAAATAAGACGTCGGCGAACCGCAAGCGGCCAGCGGGGCGCGGGTTGCCGACCACTACTCTAGACGATACTCTAGACCTTCCAAGAAAGATAATCTTGGAAGAATCTTTATTTCCGTCTTCCAAGCATTATTAATTTTGGAATTAAAATCTGCGGTCCAGACGGATGTAAACCAATGTTTACAACCGTCGAGAACCATCATTTCATGTTAGTACTACCGCTGCTTTGTAAAACCCCCGTTCAGGTATTACGTGTTAAACATATTTTTGCGTAATTATGTACAAAGTAAAGAGTGCATTAAAATTACTGAATAAAAGAGTAAGATTGCGGCTTAGTGTATGTAAGTTCGCCTGCTTTTTTAATCTGCAAAATAAACGCTCTTAGGCCTGTCTAACAGATATTTTTGTCCAAGATCCATTAACAGCCAGATCCTCTTTTTATAAAAGCTAAATACGAGTATTTCCCGGCGCATGCTTCTAACATAATTAAAAAATATTGGTTTTCTATAAAGTTTGGGTCATAAGAATTTTAACACAATATATTTATTGACACATACACATAAAATATGTACCATTTCTTTTTAATTATGTACTTAGCAATTTTTTTCTATAACAAACAAACTAAACAATGTAGCAAATCACAAAATTCATCACCAGAAACGCATTTACGACTAAACCTCTTACTTTCAAACATTCATGTTATTAGGCTTTTAATGTCTACTACCTGGCAAAGATACGTATTATGATTCCACTTTATCTTCTTTCGATGCATTATTCTTAGTTTGAAGAAATAGCATCTGCTTAGAAAGTTTTAGCCTTTATAAAGCAACTAAGGTCTGGCCATGGAACGTAATCAACGGCTCTAGCTCTATGTACTTTTACGTCCAACGGATTTTGATGCGGTTTTCACTGTTGATTAGATAACTTAATTTTCATAATATTCCGTGTTGGGCCGGGCTCCTTTGCAGAATAGACCATCTACCTTCCTGCCAGGCAGCTCGTAAAAGGCGAGCAAAGGATTACCGTCACTAGCACCGTGACATTCGACTAGATGGTAGAATTTTTCAGCGACTCACACGGATTGGTACCACCGCCTTACCTATTCCTGCCGCCATAACGTTCCGGTTCCGTGTTCCGGTTTGGAGGGTAAGGTAGCCAGTAAACTTATTTTTGCTCGAGGCCTAATATTCCAGCTTCATGTTGGCAACGCACCATTACCACCTTTGGTGTCTCTAGGCGGCGTGAATTTCTTACCATCAGGAAATCTGCTTGTTTGCTTCCAAAAATATAAAAAAACAGTTTCCGTCGTGACAGGCAAGCAAGTTCATATTTATACAGAAAGTTCATATTTATATTTATAGAAATATTATAATATAAAAATACCGTACATGAATAACTCTTTACAAAAATAACCTCACGGAAAAGCACAGCATATAATTCTTTGATATTTATTCCGTAGGATGACTGGCTCTACCTTTTACGAGATAGAAATCTAAATAAATGGCAACTATATATAAAAGCGGTTCAACGAACACAGACGTTCATGATCTTGTATCCCGGTACATTGTGATAATCCCACAATACTATT